>JBBPRU010000025.1:0-24396 GCA_038093245.1 Boletus holoroseus
CGCCACCTCCACCGCTGCATAGCCAAAGTGGAAATGGCCCTTCCATCCCGGTCTTCGTTGCGCAGCCTTCGCAGACGCCGGTACAACCATCAGCACCAAGCCAAGGACCGATTCCTCCACAGACATCCTTGCCGCAAGGTGTTACTCCTGCTACTCCCTTGCTTCAGCCATCGACTACTACATTGCTACCCTCTCAAGCAGTCCCAAACATCACGCTTGCTGCCAGCACAGAAGAAGTTGTCAGACAGAGACAAGTGGAAGAAGGGCGAAATGAGGCCAAACCTGTCGCTGTTGCAGAAGCAGAGACCGTGCTACAGGGGGATGTCTGGGGGACTCTGGAAGATGTGACTAGAAATCAAACAGCTGAAGAGCAAAGCAAGAAAGTCGTCGAGGAGAAGCGGGGACAACTGGAGCGGCCGAAGGATACCGAGGAGCAAGGAGTGGGTGAAGAAAAAGAATGTAGGCAGCGGATGGAAGAGGAAGACGCACAACGACGTGAAGAAGAATTGCGAAAACAAGAAACGTTGAACAAAGAGGAAGAGCAGAAGAAGCAAGAGGAGGAAGAACAAAGGGAACGAGAGGAGGAAGAGCGCAGAAGAAAGGAAGACGAAGAGCGGAGGAGACAGGAAGAGGTAGAATTCAAGAGAAGGGAGGAGGAAGAGTGCAGAAGAAGGGAAGAAGAAGAGCGCCAGGTGCGGGAGGAGGAACGCAGGAAACAAGAGGAAGAGCGCAGAAAGCAGGAGGAAGAGCGAACCCGACGCGAACGTGAAGAGGCAGAGCGTCGCCACAAAGCAGCTGAAGAACAAGCCCGCCAAAGGCGCACTCAGGAAGCGGAGGCCGAAAGGAGATGGCAAGAGGAGTTAGCTCGTATCAGAGCACGCGCTGAACAAGAAGCTGCTGATGCAGCCTTTGCGCGGGCTCAGATGGAGGCAGAGGAGGCAGAGCGACGGAGACAAGAAGAGGCAGACTTTGCACTCGTGCGACAAGCGCAGGAGGAAGCTGAACGAGAAGAAAGACTTGCACAGGAAAGGAGACAGCAGGAAGAGGCGGATATGGAGGTCGCGAGGCGTGAACAGGCTCACGAAGAGGAGCTAGAGAGAAGAAGACGGGAGGAGAGAAGGAAGAGAATAGAGGACGCTGATCGAGAGTTGGCGAGAAGGTTAGACATGGAGCTGAATCCGGGCGTGGAACCCTCGTCGAACGGAGGGGACCAGCCCCGGCAGTGGGGGACAACTGGGAGCGGGGGACGTTGACAGGAAGCCCATCAGTCTTTACTATACACATCCTTCCCAGACTGTTGTTTTTGTCTGCAGTACCAGTCCCACCTGGATTCCGACCCATCCAGGCCGTGGCCCGACTCATTCCCAGTGTCGAGTTTTCCTTCCCCTTCTCATCCCTTCTAACATGGTATCATAGAAGCTGGTTACCTAATTAGTTGCTGTGACTATTAGTCCGTTGAATTAGTATCGAAAAATTCTCTGCATGATTAGGAAGGAACTGCGGCTAACGGTCAGTCTCCCTGGACGAGTTTGCGGGTCCAGAGGTGCCCGGAGGGCCGTGAAATTGTTTTTGTCTACAGTACCAGTCCCACCCGGACCCATCCGGGCCGTGGCTCGATCGACTCATCAGGGAGCTTGTGAGAGTCTTTCTGACAAGTAACTCTACTGACAACACCATGACCGTGCCCCGCCTCACTCTTAACGATGGCATGCAGACCCCTTGGATCGCCTTCGGCACGGGTACCGCGTTCTATAGACAGGACGTCACTAATGTCATACAACTCGCCACCGAAAGCGGCTTCACCCACCTTGACTGTGCTCAGATGTACGCCAACGAGGAAAGTACAGGGAGGGGCATCTCAGCCTCCGGAAAGCTACGCTCAGAGCTCTATATCACCACCAAACTCAACAAACTAGGCCCCGGACAAACAGCTAAGACTGCTCTTTTAGAGTCTCTCAGCAAGCTCGGTGTAGAACATGTGGACCTATACCTAATCCACACACCCAGACCTCATGCTGGTCGGCTTCAGCAGGTGTGGAAAGAGATGGAGGAGTGTAAGAAGGAAGGTTTAACCACGTCCATCGGCGTGTCCAACTTTGGAGTTCAGGACCTAGAGGAAATCCTGAGCGTTGCAACGGTCCCTCCGGCAGTGAACCAGGTGAAAATCATCTGCATCTTTACGAGAACCAACTTGACCTGGTGTCGTGACCATATTCGATAGCTCGAAGTCCATCCATACGTGTGGCAGTCCCTTCAACCAGTGATTGAGCTGCACAAAACCCACAATATCGTGACTTCTTCGTATGGAGGTCTTTCCCCCCTTTTCAGAGCTCAAGGCGGCCCGGTCGACTCGGCGGTCCACAAGATCCGCGCGAGACTCGAGGCAACGAGAGGTAGTCCCGTCAGTGATGGACAAGTCCTCAATAAATGGTTGCAACAAAGGGGCATTCTAGTGGTAACGTCAGTCGACTATCTCCACATCGTTGTAGAGACTCACCGAGTAGCTGGACTTCAAATAGTACATCGTCCAAGGCTGAGAGAATTAGGGAATACCTAGACACCAACAACGTCCCTGCCCTGACCACCGAGGAACTGCAGTCAGTAGATGCTGCCGGGGCTCAACTTCACAAGAAATGTTTTGTGAGTCATTCTTCGGCGGCGGTGGTGGACTGTCCTGATCCACCGCTTGTAGTAATCAAGTAGAGCATCGTGATTGCTCTAAATGATTGTTGGGGGCAGGTCGGAAATGACAAGCTGCATCGACCCGAGGATATGATGACTACCAAGCTCTGAATGTGATACGAGACAATGAAGAGAGATAACAAGATGATATATGACAGCAAACATGTTGCTCGAGTTATTTCATGGCAGTCGATAACGAAGCATTGACTCAACCTAATAGACCCTTAACATATCTCAGTAATTCTCGACCCTGTATAACAGCCAATCTCAGTGACGCGCAAGGAACAGATGCTTCAATACTGACTCCATTGGTCTTTACGCCAGCCACCATAGCCTCGACTCCTTTCAACTCTGCAGAGGATGCTTGGCTGTCTAGTTCGTCGCTAGGCAGAAACCGAGATATACGTTGCCGCTGGCTGAGTTCGTAGCGTTGAACAACAGTCAACACCGCTCGCCAACCTTCTGTTGCACTCCCAAGCAAGTCCACAACAGGTGGATGCGAAAATGAAGGAACCACTGACGAACAGACAACGTAAGGACAGTAGGATCGGTGTTCCTTCACCAGGTCGAACTCTTTTTGATGTTCACGAGACACCGATGCAGAATTTTCATCCTGTACCAATGGTGTTGTTGCATCGTTCCTGGAATATCCCCAAAGGCCAACCCGCCGCTGACAGAGGACGCAGTACACGAGTGAGGCGTCTCGGGGAACAGTGAAAGTGGTATTATTACTGGACCACGGTTTTTTCATGCGTGAAGATGTCCCTACACGATCCGGAGATATGCTGAGCTGGGAGATGCTCATCCGAGGTGAAGCGGAGGGAGTTGGCGTGCCTGCCCGCTCTCGGAAGTGGCTCGAGACGGAGCTGGCGCGCGAAAGTGATGGAGTCGGAGGCATGGAAGCGGAAGGAGCATATGACCCCGCACGTGAAATAGACAAAGAGGATGCGCAGCGGAGTTCAGAGCGTGTCGCAGTTGGCGCTGGACCCCACCCAAAGAGGGCGACGACGATAGCAGTGTCTGAGGGGACTACGGGATGTGTGGTCTCGTCGACGTCCATGGCGGAATCGTGTTCTGATACCCATCTTTCGGACGGCGTTGCAGAGAATATAGAACGTAGAGAACTCAGTTGTGAGGGGGTCTAAACATCCTTATTAGGGGATGGCCTGTAAAAAGATAAAGAACCAAACACACAAGTGGATGCTTAATGGCTACACTGGCAAGTATGGGTCCAAGCGATAGCGCTGTGGCTCTCAATTCGCGGACCATTGCAGTAGGGGCCTGGAGGGGTACCCGATAGACCGAGGCTAAAAAACGGAAATGTCAGGATCCCATATCAAAACGACAATAAGTGCTGCTAACGTTCGCATTGCCTGGCCTTCCAAGGACATCCATCCTTGTGCATTTCTACGAGAGAGACGCGTTGTTTCTCGATCAATGTACTAGCTACAGGTGGGAAGCTCAGTGTGTTGACCTACGCTGAACCCACCTTCTTACCAGCGTCTTTACTCATACCCTCGCGGCCGGCAAGCACCCAAGATACATAACACATTCCGCAGAGCAGCCTGTCTTTTCCATCGTTGATCCAGCCACATCTCGCGGCAGCAACGGCGTCGATTTGTGGCGGTTTGTTGGCGTATGTAGTGATTTTGTAAGTAGCGAGGCGAGAAAGGAAGGAGTCCGTAGAAGAAGGTCTGTACTCAGATGCGAAGTGGGTGGGGGGTGTCGACAAATGGTCTAACGGGGGGGCCTGCTTAAGCCGCGATGCAGATCGTGCAAGAATTGCGGCAAGGTGAGGCGCGCTTTTTGAGACGTCTATTGCGGGTGCACTGCTGGAAGACGGGGACGGCGTTTCAGAGGTGTAACGTGTCTATTACGCCTAGAAACTAACTTGGATGAAGGTCGTGATCGTTCTTTCGACGTTGCGCCGAATCTTGCCAACGTAGAGTACACCGAGCGAGCAAGATGGGACCGCTTCGATGGTGTTGGCCTCTCGATTGCAGAAGCTACAGATGGGGATACCACAGCTCCATCCAGAGTGCGGATTGCATCTTCAAGCTTTCGCTATGGAACAGGTATTTCATAAGCGAACAACATGATGCAGAAGCGGAAGAATGGACCTTTTTTATGCGTACCGATGATATTGAGGATGTGTTCGGTTCCATGGGTACAATGGTGAGTGGCAGAGGAGCCGCAAAAGTGTCACACGCAGCACTGTGGCGTGGACGTTTGACAACCCTGATACTGTCTACGTTAAACTGACCGACCAACCACTGTATTGCCCATGAAGACCACGCCGCAATCCTAGATCTGATGCAGTACAGCATTCTCTTCACAAACCTCCCTTGGTCCGTTGTGAGAATGTTGCGACTCGTACTTGACCTCACTCTGACGTTTAACGACACCACGATTAAGTACATGCTGCAGGCGGCCATTGTGTATATGCAGTCCGACGGGCTCGTAGACCGTGTAATCATAGCTTCATTACTCGGCGAACGGCTTTTTTCATTGGGCTTATCTATGATTCTATCCATCGATTCCAGGAGCAGGCTAATGCATAGCTTAAGAATTGAGGTAAGACCCGTCATCACAGCACACTCAAGATGAAATGGTGAGCTAGAGAGCTGCAAACCGCAGGTAAATCGATGGCCAGATTCGAATGTTCTCGGAAACAACGGTTGGTCGCAGCCATCATCCATACTGTCGAAAGGTCATCGCATGCGTTTCGGGTTGTGTGGTAAACCAGTGACACACTGAACAGCCATGCGTTCGACCACGCCGCTGGTGGGGTTATCTATGATGGCCACGATTGGTATCGATGACCCTAATCTTCGTCAAGAACTCTACGATATTATGTGTGTTCGGAGCATGCAGATTATGCGATTGTCATGAGGCATCCTAACAACCGTCAGTGCACAATGCACATAGGTTTCGTGTTAATGTATTGTTCTATGTCACTGCTCCTCCAATAAAACTGCCGCGAGGAGCACGTCTCTGAACAGAGGTTAGGCCATGCTGCACTACTTTGACAGTTGAAGAAGATCGAGACCGAGACGCGTGTTTGTTATACGTAAATCCACGTGACCTAATGTTTTTTTGGGGAAGGAATGCGCCGTGCGGTATACGCCTAAAACAAAAATTTGGGACTGGGGGTGCATATAAAAGCCTGAGCCACGCCTAATCTCTTCTCTATACCCCCGTCCCCGACGCTCTTCCCGCCTCTTTACTCGTCATCCATAGCACCCAAAAATGTCTGTTCAGGATGGTGAGGCGGTCCACGAGACTGCCCTCTCAACGCGTCCTTTAGTCATCACCGTTCCCAACATTAGAGTACGCGATAATCGTATCGTCTCGGTACCTACTCACGTCTTCCCATACCTTACAGGTCTCGATTCCAGTCTCCACCAACAGTGACGTGTGGATTGCCGCTGAAGTTCTCAGAGATGACTTCACGCATGCCCAGAAGCAAATTGATACCATTGACACCACTGCAGAACATGAAATCACTCTCCAGCCTGAGGTCGACCTATTTGCACGCTTCTTGTCTTTCGCCGCACAAAGGTTATCTGATGATTCCCTTTCCACGAAAGCGTGCACGTCTCTCCTCTTGCACGTCTTCACGCATTTTGTCTCCTCGTACCTTTCCGACATAGATATATTCTCCTTTGTGAAGCCGTTCGACGCCGAGGTCCGTACTTCAGTGTTAACGTCCTTCTTCACCGCGCGTGCAGCCCTCGAGCATCACGATGTTGCTGATATTCCCAAGCCACCCACTTCTGCTCTTCTTTCCGCCTCTTCCGAAGGAGAGGCCTCCATATATGCGCTCTTTGGTGGCCAAGGAACGAATGAGGTCTACTTTGACGAACTCCAAGCACTCTATGATACCTATGGGCCGTACGTTTCGCCCCTAATCACGGCAATCACGAACGAGATACTTGCCCCGCTCGTTGCGGCGCATCAGGTCTCAAGCTTCTATAATTACGGCATGGATATTACCTCGTGGCTCTCCGGGGCAACACCTCGCCCACCAATCGCGTATCTTGCATCAATTCCCATATCACTTCCTCTCATTGGCTTAACACAGCTCATGCAATATCTAGCTGTTTGCCGTGTGTCGGGACTCACCCCGGGTCAACTTCGCAATCACATTACTGGTGCAACAGGGCACTCGCAGGGCGTTGTCTCCGCGATTGCCATATCTGCCTCGACGTCTTACGAATCCTTTGATGCAAATGCAAAGAAAGCAATTCGCTGGTTATTTTTCTGTGGTATGCGAGGTCAAGAGGCGTTTCCTGTCTTAGCACTCGAGCCTGGCATCGTCCAAGACGCTATTGAGGGCGGTGAGGGCCAGCCTTCACCCATGCTGTCGATCAACGGTCTCGCACTTTCGGCGCTACGTCCGTATATCGAGGCGACAAATAAACACTTGCCCCCAAATTCTCAGTTGGCCGTTTCTCTTTACAATGGCCCAAGAAATTTCGTTGTCACGGGACCTCCACGTGCACTGTATGGCTTAGTGACGAACTTGAGGAAGGTCCGAGCCCCCAGCGGACAGGACCAAAGCAAGATCCCTTACTCGCAGAGGAAACCTGCATTTGGTGTTCGTTTCTTGGTCGTCAATGCACCCTACCATAGTTCCTACTTGGAAAGTGCCACCGACAAGTTGTGTAACGAAGATCTGGATGGTGAAGAACTATGGGTCCCCGACGAACTCGGAATTCCTGTCTTCAACACTGAGGATGGTGGGTATATGTGTGGTTTTGTCTTCTGCTCTAGCTGAACGACCTCGAAGGTTCTGACATGCGCAAGAACACAACTTCTATCACCCGGTCGTTATGTGACCAGATCTTCACATCACCAATTCATTGGGATCTCGCGACCGCGTTTCCGGAATCCGCGACTCATATTATTGACTTTGGGCCGGGCGGGTTGAATGGCATTGGTCCTCTTACTGCTCGTAATCTTGACGGGCGCGGAATGCGTGTCATCATACTTGGTGACAAGGGTCGCGGTGAGGCCGAGTTGTTCGATACCGAGGACGTCCAATATGAAGAATGGTGGAGCAAGAAGTATGCTCCAAGGCTAGTGAAGACAAGGTAGAAGAGTCACCATATCGTTAGTTGTGATACTGATATCTTGTCTTAGCGATGGAAAAATCCACTTAGACACACCTTTCTCTCGGTTGCTAGGCAAGCCTCCAATCATGGTTGCGGGTATGACTCCTACCACTGTCAAGGCTGGCTTCGTCTCTGCAATTCTTTCGGCCGGCTATCATGTTGAACTTGCAGGCGGTGGCCACTATAACCCGACGGCACTTCGCTCCAAAGTTACTGAAATTCAGTCCAAGATCCCTCCCGGAGTCGGCCTAACTCTGAACTCTTTGTACATCAACCCCCGTCAATTCGGCTTCCAGTTTCCCTTGTGGCAGGAGATGCGTCGCGAAGGTTTACCGATCGAAGGTTTTTGCATCGCGGCTGGTATTCCTAGTACAGAGAAGGCCGCTGAAATCATAGGCGGGTTGCGCAGCGCGGGTATTAAACACGTTTCCTTCAAGCCGGGGTCCGTGGAGGGTATTCGCCAAGTTGTCAACATTGCTGCTGCCAACCCCGATTTTCCGATCATTCTCCAGTGGACTGGTGGTCGTGCCGGGGGACACCACTCGTACGAAGACTTCCACATGCCTATCTTAAAGACATACAGTTCTATCCGTCAGCAAGACAACCTTGTTCTCATTGCAGGTTCCGGTTTTGGTGGGGCAGATGATCTTTGGCCGTACCTCACTGGTGACTGGTCGAAGGACCTTTACGACACGCAACCTATGCCATTCGACGGTTTCTTATTCGCCAGTCGCGTCATGGTGGCCCAAGAAGCACACACGAGTTCCTCTGTCAAAGATCTGATTGTTGCCGCTGCCGGTGTTGACGATAAGGATTGGGAGAACACCTACGTCAAACCAATAGGTGGTGTGCTTACCGTCCGTTCGGAGTTGGGCGAACCTATCCATAAGATTGCTACCCGTGCAGTCAAGCTTTGGAAAGAGCTCGACAACACCGTCTTCAATTTGCCGAAGGAGAAGCGCGCTGCATGGTTGACTGAGCGCAAAGCTGAGATCATCGAGAAATTAAACAAGGACTTCGCAAAACCATGGTTTGGATGGAAGAAAGATGGCAGTGTTGCTCTCGACCTTGGTGATATGACCTACGAAGAGGTCACGCTTCGGATGATCTGCCTTATGTATGTTGCTCACCAAGACCGCTGGATCGATCTCAGTTTGCGCAACTTGACCGGTGATTGGTTGAGGCGTGTCGAGGAGCGCTTCGCAGGTGTAGGCGGCGGCCCTAAACTCAGTATTCTGCAAAGTTTCAAGGAGCTTGACAAACCCTCAGCTTTCGTTGATGTGTTCTTCACGAAATACTCCAATGCTACCCGTCAGCTTCTTGCTGCAGAGGATCGTGCCTATTTCCTCACCATCTCCCAGCGTCCGGGGCAGAAGCCAGCGCCTTTTATCCCTATTCTCGATGCCAATTTTGAGGTTTGGTTCAAGAAGGTAAGAGTTGCAGCCTATTGATGATCCCCACACCTAACTGTAGTTCCCCTTAGGATTCTCTGTGGGCTGCAGAGGATATTGAAGCTGTGTTCGACCGAGATCCTCAACGCGTGTGCATTCTGCAGGGTCCCGTCGCCGTCAAACATTCAACAGTCAAGGACGAGCCTATCGGAGAGCTCTTGGGCAATGTTGCCGCCAAGCTTGTGGAAAAGCTTCTGAAGCGGTCGTATGGAGGTGACGCTTCCAAAGTTCCTACTGTCGACTACCTCGCCCCCGCGGCCGAAGACGTGGATATTCCTGATGAGGTTGAATGTGAAGAATCCTCTACCTCCATCACCTACAAAGTCGGTGACGCCGTTCCCCAAGCTTCAGAATGGCTTGAGGCCATTTCTGGCTCGGAGTTAAATTGGCTTAAAGCTCTTCTGACGTCCAAGACCATATGTCAAGGTCGGGCATACATCGACAATCCTCTTTGTCGAGCCCTCACTCCCAGGCGTGGGCAACGTGTTGTGGTGGATATTGAGGGCGGATCTCCGACTTCAGTGACATTTTATGGCTCAGGACGATCCCATGGTCTCCACAAGTCCAGCTTCAAAGCTGTCGAGATCAGCTACGCGGCATCCTCCAGCTTGATTGACGTGACCTTCGTCGAGGATCGCCGGGATGTTTCGGTCCCTCTGTTATTCCAGTTCAAGTATGTTCCGAGTATGGGTTCCATGCCTATCCACGAAGTATCCGAGGGTCGCAATGGCCGCATTAAAGACTTTTACTGGAGATTATGGTTTAAAGATGACCAATCGCGTCCAGACCTTGATATCCACGAGACGTTCATTGGTCCAGAAGTCGTCATATCCGCCAACGATGTTGAGACCTTTTGTAATGTCGTTGGGAACCAGAACGCTGCGTTCAAGACTGCACGCACCGAGACTGTCACGGCCCCGATGGACTTCGCTATTGTGACGGGTTGGCAGGTAAGCCTCTCAGATACGGTTGTGTGGTGAGAATAACTCTTCGTCAGGCCATCATCAGGTCCATATTTCCTGATGCAATTGACGGCGACCTATTGAAGCTCGTCCATCTTTCCAATGGCTTCCGTCTTGTTCCTGGTGCTAAGCCCTTGAAGGCAGGCGACGTGTGCATCGCGGACGCTCATATCACGTCTGTCAAAAATACAGATGCTGGCAAGGTTGTTCAAGTCAAAGGCCATGTCTTCCGTGATGGTCAACCCATCATTGAAGTTGTGTCATCTTTCCTTTACCGTGGACGCTTCGACGACTACGAGAACACTTTCGAGACGGTGGACGAACCCGATTTTGTCGTCCAGTTGGCCAATGATGCCGCTGTCGGTGTGGTCCAGTCCAAGGAATGGCTTTCGTGGGAGGATGTGACTATCCCTCCCAAAGCCGGTATGACTCTTGTGTTCCGCATACAGTCTCAAGTCAGCTTCAAGGACAAGACTTCGTACCGCGATGTTTGTGTTAGTGGTGATGTGTACATGCGCGATCAGCTCAAGCGCCTGAAGAAGGTTGCTTCAGTGGAGTTCAACCAAGAGGGATGCCATGGCAATCCGGTAGTGGCATATCTACAGCGTCATGGTGTTCCTGAAGGTCGACTCACGCCTTTGACAAACGGAGGATACACAATGTCGAACAACACTTCGACCACCTTTATAGCTCCTCTCTCGAATGAACCCTACTCGATCATTTCTGGCGATTTCAACCCTATCCATGTTAACCCGTACTTTTCGGATTTTGCTGCTCTTCCTGCGACTATCACCCACGGCATGTGGTCAAGTGCTGCTACGCGTCGTTATGTGGAGAACATTGTCGCTGAAGGCAATCCAGATCGCGTTGTTGCGTAAGTTATCTTGTGATCCTGCATAAGTTTGTGCTTATATGTTTTGTAGGTACGATGTTTCGTTTGTCGGCATGGTACTCCCGGGAGATGAATTAACAGTCAAGATACGTCACATCGGTATGCGCGATGGTAATATGGTCGTCAAAGTAGAGACGTTCAATCAGCGAGACGAAAAGGTCCTTGAAGGCACGGCAGAGGTTGCGCAGGCCACCACAGTGTATGTGTTCACTGGTCAGGGATCCCAGGAGCCTGGTATGGGCATGGATCTGTACAATACCTCTCCTGCCGCTCGTGCTGTTTGGGACGGCGCCGATGCTCACCTTCTTGCGGTTTACGGGTTCTCGATCATTGAGATCGTCAAAGATAATCCAAAGGAGAAAACTATTCACTTTGGTGGCATCAAGGGTCAGGCGATCCGCCAGCGTTACATGGATATGACCTACGACACGATGGACAAGGATGGCATTGTCAAAACGCTCCCTCTTTTCGCTGATATTGACGTACGGACCCCCAAGTACACTTTCAGCCACCCCAACGGCCTACTTTTTGCTACGCAATTCGCTCAGATCGCTCTGGTCGTGACCGAAAAGGCTGCGTTCGAAGATATGCGTGCCAAAGGTTTTGTTCAGAAAGATTGCGCCTTCGCCGGTCACTCGCTTGGAGAGTACTCTGCCCTTGCCTCCATCGCTGATGTTCTCCATATCTCCGCACTCGTCGACGTTGTGTTCTACCGTGGCATCACCATGCAGCGCGCCGTCGAACGCGATGCCCATAATCGGTCCAATTACGCCATGTGTGCTGTGAATCCAGGCCGCATCTCAAAGACTTTCACAGACGCCGCGCTGCGCGAGGTTGTTGATACTATTTCCACCCGCACAGGCACTCTCCTTGAAATCGTCAATTACAATGTTGAGGCAGGTTCCTACATTCAATTAGCAAGCGTGTATCTAACAAACAGTTTCAGGGCCAACAATATGTTTGTGCTGGGGAGTTGGTTGCGTTGCAGACATTGACTAATGTCCTGAATTATTTGAAACTCCAGAAGATCGACATCGCGAAGGTATGGTTGTTCTCTCAGGACTGCATGAAAAAATAATTTAGTCGATTGGTGCAGCTCACCGAGACCTTCACGGTGGAAAAAGTGAAGGAAATGTTGGGCGACATCGTCTCAGAATCGTTCGAGCGCGCCAAAGGGTTGCAAGAGTCTGAGGGATACATCAAACTTGAGCGTGGCTTTGCAACAATTCCTCTTCCTGGTATCGACGTGCCTTTCCACTCAAGGTATCTTTGGGCAGGCGTCATGCCCTTCAGAGCTTGTGAGTTGACCGACTTTGCTTGTATTGTACAACGTTGAAGATGCTCTCATGTCAGATTTGTCCAAGAAGATCAACCCTTCCCTGCTGAACCCCGACATGTTGGTGGGAAAATACATCCCGAACTTAGTCGCCAAACCATTTGCTGTCACCAAGGAATACGCGCAGCTAATCTATGACCAAACGTCTTCGCCTCGCCTTGACAAAGTTCTGAAAAAGTGGGACCAGGAAAATTGGGCATCACCCGAACAGCGCCAGAAATTAGCGTATACAATTCTCGTGGAGCTGCTATCCTACCAATTCGCTTCGCCCGTCCGTTGGATCGAAACACAGGATCTGTTGTTCATGCAATATCGCTTCGAACGCTTGATCGAGCTTGGTCCATCACCCACACTGACTGGTATGGCGACGCGGACATTGAAGGCCAAGTACGAAGCTCAGGACGACGCTGTTAGCCGCAAACGAGCAATTCTCTGTCACGCCAAGAACGTTCGCGAGATCTACTATCTTTTCGAGGACGAAGTTCCACCTGTTTCTGAGTCCGCCGAGGCTGAACCTGTCACCACTGCCGCTCCCTCGGTAGCCATTCCCGCACCCGCACCCGCTGTTGTAGCCGTTCCCACAGGGAGCGCGGCTGCCATTGAGGATGTACCTCTAAAGGCTGCTGACATCCTCCTATACATCATTGCTCAGAAGTTGAAGAAGAAGGTCGATGAAGTCCCGTTAACGAAGTCGATCAAGGACCTCGTTGGTGGGAAGTCTACATTGCAGAATGAGATCTTGGGTGACCTCCAACTCGAGTTTACGTCCGCTCCCGAGAAAGGTGAAGAGCTTCCACTTGAAGAACTCGGATCCGCCTTGGGCGTTGGACATTCTGGAACCCTCGGTAAATACACCTCTGGCCTCGTCTCACGCCTTATTGGTGGAAAGATGCCCGGAGGATTCAATGCTTCCGCAATCAAGGGTTACTTGTCAAAGACCTGGGGCCTGGGTTCCTCGCGTGCTGATGGTGTTCTTCTGTTGGGAACTACCATGGAGCCTGCCAAGCGTCTGTCATCTGAAGCTGAGGGCAAAGCATGGTTAGACACCGTTGTTGGGGCATACGCTCAACGTTCCGGCGTATCCTTGTCCAGTGGTGGCTCCGGTGGTTCCGGTACTGGCGGGGCAGGAGGGGCCACGATCAACAGCGAAGAGTTTTTGAAATTCAAAGCCGAACAAGACCGCTTTGCTGCTCAAAATATTGAACTCTACATGCGTTATCTCAACCGCGATTCTCGTGCTGGTGAAATTGCTCACGACAAGGAAAAAGCTACGTCTGCACAACTCCAGACTCGACTCGACTCGATCGCCCGGGAGCATGGCGACGCGTACATCGACGGAATACAACCCGCCTTTGATCCATTGAAAGCCCGTCATTTTGATTCCTCTTGGAATTGGGTCCGTCAAGATGCATTGCTTATGTACTACGACATCATCCACGGCTGTCTTACAACCGTCGACCGAGAACTCACAGCTCGTTGCATTGCTCTCCTCAATAGGGCCGACCCTGAGCTCCTGACCTATATGCAGTATCATATTGACCGCTGCGACCCGAGTAAAGGCGACACGTATGCCCTTGCGAAGCAATTCGGTCAGCAGCTCATTGATAACACGAGAGAGGTCCTTGGGCAACCCCCTGTTTATAAAGATGGTAAGCGAGCGGGCAAGATCTGATATCCTTCGCGTAGTTAATTCTATTTCACAGTGACATTCCCTACCGCCCCCCACACTGAGGTCACAGCGAAAGGTGACATCGTTTACACCGAGGTCGTTCGAGAAAACGTTCGCAAGTTGGAGGCGTACGTCGAGGAAATGGCCAGCGGTGATACTATTTCCACTGTCAATATTCAGAAAGTTCAAGAAGACGTTCTCAAGCTATGGACTGTCGTGAAATCGCAGCCCGGAATTAGCCAGGATCAGAAGAATCGGATCAAAGCCTTATATGAGGGTGTTGTGCGCTCTCTCAGGAAAGGCCCAGAGCAAACCCGCACGCGCATGCGAAATCGTCGTTCCTCGTCTCAGTTCCTCCGACCTCAGGTCTCTGCTGTCACTCCAGTATCCGATGATAAAGTGCCACTGCTACACCTCAAACGTAAAGTCGGGGGTAACTGGGAGTACTCAAGCAATTTGACCGGCGTTTACCTCGACATCCTACACGAAATAGCAACCTCAGGCACAACATTCAAGGATAAGAACGCGCTTCTCACAGGTGTCGGGAAAGGCTCGATTGGTGTCGAAATTCTCAAAGGTCTTCTTTCCGGCGGTGCTCACGTTGTCATTACCACTTCTCGCTACAGCCGCTCCACCGTTGAATACTACCAATCCATCTACCAAAGTTATGGAGCGCGGGGTTCTGCGTTGACCGTCGTACCTTTCAACCAGGGTTCAAAACAGGATGTAGAGGCTCTCGTCGACTATATATACGCCACGCTCGGGATGGACCTCGACTACATCCTTCCTTTTGCTGCAATACCAGAGAATGGCCGAGAAA
This sequence comes from Boletus holoroseus, assembly GCA_038093245.1. NCBI lineage: Eukaryota > Fungi > Basidiomycota > Agaricomycetes > Boletales > Boletaceae > Boletus > Boletus holoroseus. Next base: position 14,930 of record JBBPRU010000025.1, read on the forward strand.
TTGACGGGTTGGACGACAAATCAGAGCTGGCCCATCGCATAATGTTGGTCAACCTCCTCCGCATTCTCGGTGCCGTCAAAACAAAGAAGGCATCACGTCAGTTTGTCACGCGACCCACCCAGGTCATCCTTCCCCTCTCTCCCAACCACGGTCTATTTGGCAATGATGGACTGTATTCAGAATCGAAGATCTCCTTGGAGACGCTCTTCCAACGTTGGAACTCTGAGAGCTGGGGCGAGTATCTGTGTTTGGCTGGGGCTGTGATTGGGTGAGAAGTTCATACTCGTTGAAATCGTGTCACGTTGTGTGCTCACTTCACTATCGTAGATGGACGCGAGGCACTGGGCTCATGGATGCCACGAATACGGTTGCCCACGAGCTTGAAAGTTATGGTGTTCGCACCTTCTCGGCAAAGGAGATGGCATTCAATATCCTTGGACTTATGCATCCCCTCCTCTTCAGCATCACACAGGTTGAGCCGATTTGGGCCGACCTGAACGGTGGAATGGATCGCCTGCCAGACCTCGCTGAGGTCACGACTCGCATTCGCCTAAGCCTGAACGAGAAGAGCGAACTTCGTCGTGCAATTGCCAGGGATAATGCTCTTGATTTCAAAACTATCAACGGTGTTGAAGGTGAACGGGTGCTGCAAACTGTTAACGTTGTTCCCCGTGCCAATTTCAAATTCGATTTCCCCGCGCTTGAGCCTGCGGCCACCCTTGAGGAACTTGGCAAACTTCGAGGTATTATCGACCTGGAGAAAGTCGTCGTTATCACTGGTTTCGCCGAGGTCGGTCCGTGGGGAAGCTCCCGCACGAGATGGGAGATGGAAGCAAAGGGGGAGTTCACCATCGAAGGCTGCATTGAAATGGCCTGGATTATGGGCTTCATCAAGCACTTCGATGGTCGTCTGAAGAACGGTTCTTTACACGTTGGCTGGGTTGACGCGAAGACTGGGGAGCCAGTCGATGACAAGGACGTGCGCGGCCATTATGAGGAGGAGATACTGAAGCACGCCGGTGTGCGCTTGATCGGTAAGTTTGCCTGAATCCGTTCTCAACCGAAGATCACTGAACAGTTCACAGAACCTGAACTTTTCCGTGGTTACGATCCCAAGAAGAAAGTTTTCAATCAAGAGATCGAACTCATACATGACTTGGAGCCTATCGAAGTCGCCCAATCAGAAGCAGAGAAGTTCAAGTATGAGCATGGGGACAAGTGCGACATCTGGACTGCGGAGGGCGACCAGTGGTTCGTGAAGTTCAAGAAAGGCGCTCGCGTCTTCGTCCCCAAGGCATTCCGCTTCAGCCGCTTGGTTGCTGGACAGATTCCAACTGGTTGGGATGCTGGGAGATACGGAATTCCGGCAGATATTGTCGCTCAGACAGATCGGAGCACTCTTTGGGCCTTGGTCTGCACCGCAGAAGCCCTCAATATGTCCGGTATCACTGACCCTTACGAATTGTACAACCACTTCCACCCCTCCGAAGTTGGGACCTGTGTAGGGAGCGGTATGGGAGGTACCGAGTCGCTTGCCAAGATGTTCAAGGACCGCCGCGAGGAGAAGGAAGTACAGAATGATATCCTTCAGGAAACGCAAGCGTTCCGCTTTCCAAATCTGATTCAACCACTCACGCTAAGGCTTAGGTTCATCAATACTGTCGCTGGTTGGATCAACTTGCTTCTAATGTCTTCAAGTGGACCTGTGAAGATCCCTGTCGGAGCTTGGTGAGCAGTATTGTCTTTCCTTCTTTCTCGTCTAGCTTATTTTCTTGTAGCGCAACTGCTCTTCAGTCTCTCGAGATTGCATGCGACACCATACTTTCCGGCAAGGCAAAGGTCATGATTGCGGGTGGTTTCGATGACCTTAGTGAAGAAGGCTCTTTCGAATTCGCCAACATGAAGGCTACAAGTAACGCCGAGACTGAATTTGCCATGGGGCGTGAGCCTACAGAGATGTCACGACCTGCTACCACCACCCGTGCAGGGGTGAGTAATTAATCTAATATGATCCACGCTTTTCTTGATCCAGTCGATCAGTTCATGGAGTCCCAAGGAACTGGTATTCACATTGTCATGAGTGCCAAGAGTGCCATTGAACTTGGCGCTCCTATCCGTGGTATCCTAGCGTTCACCTCCACATCAACGTAAGCTTGTAAATCAATAATGTGCGGGCTGGACACTCATTCACTTTAGTGATAAAGCTGGACGTTCCATTCCCGCTCCCGGACGTGGTGCTCTCTCAGTCGCTCGAGAACTACCATCTAAATACCCTCTCCCATCGCTTGGTCTTGAATATCGGTCCCGCCAGATTGTGTTCCGACGCAAGCAGATTTCAGACTGGCTCAGTCATGAACACGCCCAGCTCCGTTGCGAGGTTGAGGAGCAGAAATCAAAGGATGGCACTTTTGACGAGGATTATTTCGCATCTCGCATAGCTGATATTGAAAAGGAAGCTCGCCGCCAGGACAAAGAGGTTTTGGCCACGTATGGTATGCTTGAAGGAGCCGACGCTCGAGTTGGGCCCATGCGTCGTGCTCTTGCTGTCTGGGGTTTGACTGCTGACGATATCGGTGTTCTCTCGATCCACGGTACGAGCACCGGAGCCAACGAGAAGAATGAGACCGAGATGTGGCATAACATCCTAGCCATAATGTCGCGTACCCGTGGCAATGCTGTTCCCGTCATGGCTCAGAAGAGTTTGCTTGGCCATTCCAAGGGTGGATCAGCCGCATGGCAGATGGCGGGTCTCTTGCAGACTGTCAATACAGGCATCATTCCCGGGAACCGTAACAGCGAGTAAGTTCATGCGTTCCTCTTTGCATTAGTCCATACTCAACCTTCTGCGTTCGTGAAGTAACATCGATGCAAGATTCGAGGCGCATCACTATCTTATGTTCCCTTCGAGGTCCATCCACACAGATGGAATTCGCGCCGGTGTCATGGTAAGTGAATCATCGCTACCAATTGCCCAGAACTCACAGTTTTGCAGTCCTCTTTCGGCTTTGGTCAAGTTGGTGGCACTGCTGCCATCGTCCATCCTCGCTACCTCTTTGCATCCCTGGACCCTTCCACCTACGAGTCCTACAGGTCCCGCAACCAGAGGCGTTACCAGGAGGCTTACAAGGTCATGACCGAGATGATGACATCCAATTCCTTGGTCAGAATCAAAGATGGACCACCCTATAGCCCTGAACTTGAGCAACCGGTCCTCATGAACCCCATGGCTCGTGCGACTTTTGATCCAAAAACGCGCAGCTACTCTTATACTGCCGATTTGGACAAAGCCGTACCATTTGATGTTGCGAACGCGAAGACTGTCGCCGAAGCTTTCGCATCCACTGGTTCGGTTGTCGGTGTTGGGGTGGATCAAGGTGATTTTTCCCGTCATTGTTTCGTGCTCCGAGTATGCTTATATTTTACGTTCCACTTATCCAGAGTTGATCTCGTCGGTCCCGTCATGGAACCCTACCTTCGTCGAACGCAACTTCACCGAAGCCGAGGCCGCGTATTGCCATATTCAACCGTCACCTCCGTCTTCCTTCGCCGCGCGTTGGGTTGGGAAGGAGGCGGTCTTCAAATCGCTCGGCATATCCTCAAAGGGCGCCGCCGCCTCAATGAAGGAAATCGAGATCCTTCCCAACGAGGCCGGCGTGCCAACCGTCACTCTCCATGGTGATGCTGAAGCGGCCGCCCAGAGTAAAGGTATCACGCGTGTTCATGTTTCTTTGAGCCATTCCGAGGTGTGTAAACAGTGGGTTGTGGAAATATCCTCTCACTCACTTCCCTTACAGACCGTCGCTGTCGCTTTTGCACAATCCACAATGTAATTTCTTCGTCACAATACCCGTACTTGTTGAGGCATGTATTCCCAGTAGTATTCAATTGTTAACGCGTATTGTTGTGATAGTAGCATGAACAGAATACCAGAATAGATCCCTTTAATGTTCCCCCTTTGAATTTGAATAGATTCCTCGCTTGATGATATAGTTGACGATCGCGTCTGTGACCAGCCGCTTCCATGCCCCATCCCCTGCTGCAACTGTGGCTCTTACTTCACTCGAGCTGTAGGTCTGTTCCTCGGTACCAATGTCGATAAATGCTATACGGTAGCTTGTTATGAATTCGTGTGCTACTTCAAACACCTTATCCTGAATTTCCCGAAACGTCTTGTCAGGGTTGGCACTCTGCCTATAAGCGCACACTATGCGACAATCTTCTTGATCCGGAGAAAGAAATATCCGGAGCATCTGGACCATAGCCCGTTCAGAGGGGTAATATTTGGGAGAGAAAAGGCGGACGAGGGTATCGAAACCCATAAGGAAGGTCAGCTTCGGCGAGGGAAATGGGCACGATGCGTCTCGTTCACCGGATATACTGCTGGGAGAATGAGGGGATTCGACAATTGTAGCCAACCTTGTCCGGAGGAAGCAAAGTAGAAGAGACGACTTCTCGACGAACGTCGGCTCATCTATGATGCCAATAGCAACGTTGCCGCTCATCTGCGAAGACTCGACATCTGATTCTGCGGCGTCGGTGGAACGAACGTCGTGCGAGAGGAGACGCATCATTTCGAGTCGTTGAACGAATGTTGCATCTCCTGATTTCAAAAATTTGTCTGCATTGCGAACAGAGAGCAGTAATATCCGCGCATCATAAGACTCAGCAGAAGCAGAGGTAGCAGCGGAGCGCTGGGGCACTGACGACGGTGGGAGAGAGTTGGCGAGTGCCAAATGCGCCCGGGTCGGGGGATTGAACGAGGCGTCGAGGACGGATATACGGAGCGTGGGGTGGGTGTGGATGGTCTGCCCGGGTCGAAATGGCCAGTGTTCGTGAGCCGTGTAGACGAGCTCGACGGGCGATATTCCATGCTGTACTTTCTGAAGTAACTGGAGCGCATGGCTGGCGAAACCAGATGGGATGATAGAAGCAGGAGGGTGAACCATGATGGGCAACGTTTTCTTCCAGACTATGAGAGCAGTCTCGGTACCGTATGAGACAATCTACAAAGACCTTGCTTACCTGGTGGTGTTCGAGGAATGGACGGAGAGGCATGAGAGTTTGCGTGGGTGGCAGATCAGATTAGATAAATGGGATTTGCTGAGTCAGGCGTGCCCCAACGAAGGGAACAAAGTATCACAGCACCTCCATCTCTGTCAAACATTTGAATCATGGAGAAAGATGCTGAAGGTTTCTACACACCCAAGACGGCTGATGGTAGAAAAATGGGTTTGAATGCACAACCACGATGCTGATTCGATTCGTAGCAACTGTGAAGCCAGAAGTGAAAGAGAGTGAAGCAGAGCAGCCCGAAGTCGTGGTGGCTACTAAATCAGGTGCGCACATCAGAGTGACTCTCACATTCCAACATAACATCTTCATCAATGTAGAAACCACCGATCTCATATCGTCTACTTTCGAGGTTACGGTGGGTGGACCTGCCCTGTGCGTGCAATACATTGACCATTGACCATGGATCATCATAGGTCACGCTAGCGGATCAACAGGCCGATCCAAATTCTCCGCTGTACAGCGTGAAATCATTTGAACAGTTGGGCCTGTCAGTCGACCAGTAGTGATGTCAACGTGTTTCTCAGACGTGTTTTCTTTCAGACATCAGGATCTGCTCAAGGGTCTGTATGCGTTGGGATTTTCGAAACCTTCCAAAATTCAAGAACGCGCGTTACCTCTTCTTCTTGCCAATCCGTGGGTACCAACCGATGCATGAGATGATCTTCTTTATTAATCTATTCGTCATCACTTACCTAGACCGCAGAACATGATTGGACAGTCGCAATCTGGCACGGGAAAGACTGCAGCATTCGTCCTTACTATGCTAAGCAGGGTAGATTTCTCGCTCAATAAGACACAAGTGCGAGATGAAACTGCATTCCCACGGATGGTATCTGATCTTATTTTAGGCCATCTGTCTCGCCCCGTCACGAGAGCTAGCACGACAAATCATGTCGGTCGTAGTGGCAATGGGGAAGTTCACTCAAGTACAGACAGAATACGCCATCAAGGACAATCTTCCCAGAGGTGTTACCAGGATAACAGCACAAATCGTTGTCGGTACTCCAGGCACCATGACCGATCTTCTCAAACGGAAAGTTATAGACTCATCAGGCATCAAAGTTTTCGTGCTTGATGAAGCTGATAACATGCTCGACCAAGACGGTCTTGGGGAGCAGACACTAAAAGTCAAAAAGTAATTTTGTTGCATAATCATAACCGCTTTCTACCCTGCTGATACCTTGTCTTGCTAGTCTCTTGCCTCGGACACAACCTCCTCAGATCATCCTTTTCTCCGCTACGTTCCCTGACCACGTGCGGATCTTTGCCAACAAATTTGCCCCTAACGCCAACAAGATTGAGCTTCAAAAGGAGGAATTGTCTGTAGAGGGCATTCGCCAATTCTACATGGACTGTCGTGACGAGGAACACAAATACGACATTTTAGTCTCGCTATACCAGTTGCTTACGATCGGTCAAAGTATCATCTTCTGTCAAGTAAGTGACCGTTGTCACAGTCCAGTCTACTCAAGCGAATATTCCCACTCCTAGCATCGGCATACCGCGGATAGAATCTCACAGCGAATGACTACCGAAGGCCATAAAGTTGCCTCCCTTCACGGTGCCAAAGATGCTTCCGAGCGTGACGCTGTTATTGACAGCTTCCGCGAGGGTCGGGAGAAAGTCCTGATCACGACAAATGTTATCGCCCGTGGTATTGATATTCTTCAAGTGAATATGGTTGTCAACTACGATCTCCCCCTAATGAACGATCGTGGAAATTCTCATTCTAATGATGCCAGACCGGACGTCGAGACCTACATTCACCGTATCGGTGCGTCCGTTGGTGCTGCAATTTGGTCTGATACTAACGGACAATCCAGGGCGAACTGGGCGTTTTGGACGTAAAGGCATATCGATCAACTTTGTCCACGACCAGAGAACATGGCTGCAGATGGAGGAGATCGAAAAGACCCTTGGAAAGAAGATTATTCGCATTGAAACGGATGATCTAGATGAGATGGAGGATGTATGTTTTCTTCACCGTTATCACCGTTTGGAAAACGACAATTTTTTTTGCTCTGCACAGAAAATGAAGAAGGCCTTGAAATGAGCTGCCGGACACGACATCGTCCGTCGTTCGCATTTTTATTTTATTTCGGAATTGCATCTGTTTGCGGTGGGTTTGTTCCACCTTTCGGTGTAGAGTTCCCGCCTCTGGGCTACATTCGAAAAGGTTGGGAATCCGGCTTGCCTATATGTGAAGTGAGCAATGTAGACGAACGTTTTCTGTATGGACTCATCTCATCCCCCAAAAAGTACCCCAAGACTACTGGAATTGTGCGGAAAGGCCACATTGCCCGAGAAATGCCGGGAAAAGTCGCATGCTGCGACCGAGTGACTGTATTATGGCGTAATCCTTTTCTTGGATTGCGGATGGCGAAAGGGGGCTTTCCCTCAGTTTGATTGCCGGTCAACAAGAAGTGCTGTCCCATCAAAAGAACACCGCTCGAGGCGGTGACTTGGAATGATCGCAGCTAAGAGTGCTTGTAAGCACAGCTTGGAACTTCATGCATCAAGTATGGAATGCAGTCAAACTGTCAAAGTAGCCACTGGTATGTCAAAGAAAGTGAGGTCGTTCAATGACAGATCAGTGATCCTCATAAGACATCATTTAGCTGGAGATATGATCACCAGGGCGACAATTGACATATACCTGATTTTACTCGAGCTGTGTGCAGAGCTTACAAGCCAGTAAAATGGCGATGCTTAGGTTTCATATGTAACTGCAAACATGTTCACCCGGGCTAGGAGAGAATGCAGATTTTACAAATAGATAATTCAACGAAATTATGTAGATGGTATGAAATTCGGCATGATCTGTTGCAACAAGGCCAAACCTGGGATTGGAATCTGTTGCTGACGGCTGAAAAGAAAGTGTAAGAGAGTGGGATAAGAGGGAAAGAAACACTCACAGCTCGTGAACTGGACGATCCGTGTATGATCAGACCGCGATTAAGCTGCAAGAGGAGCACATACCACGAATGACAAAATTGGCCAACACCGCCACGAAGAGGAGGGTGCTAACGACAATTGGGCCGGCAATAGCGTCTGTGAGGGACCTCAGGATTAGGTCAGACGCAGTAGAGACGAGCACGCACCATAGTGGCCAGGATCACGCTTGCGAATCATGGTGATGCGGGACTGATAGAGGGAGAAGCCGTAGATCTGAAAGGCTATGAGGGATATACAGACTCGGGATGGTATCGAGACGTACCAAGACGCAGACGCTGAGTGCAGCATACACGTACGCAAAGCGGCGCGCGACAGTATCACGAGATGCATTGAAGAGGGCGACGGCGAATGTTGCGATGAGGATGGCAGCATTGAGCCAAGAAAGCCAGGCTGGGAAGAAAATGAACAGGGGGACAAGTGGAGAGGGAGCGAGAGAGACTTCGTTCGTTGGCAAACCAGACTTTGGCTTCGACTTTGACGGCGGCGGGGACCTTGCGGGGTACGCGAACGACGGGCTGGATTGCGCTGTAGTTTTGGACCTGATCCGGGATGTCGTCCTGCCTGGTGTATCGAGAAGGGCGGGGAGTGTCTTCTGGGAGAGACGCGAGTGCGGAGGAGGAGAAGGGGAGAAAGGAGGACCAAGAGACGCCGAATGTGCCGACGCTCTCGCCAGTGGACTCTCTGGTGTGTGCCATCCTCGAGGAAGCCGAACAACCAAAAGTTCACACGGTAACACCCCCTGACGTCATTCGAGCACCTTCTGGGCTATTCTCTCGGACTAGTCTAACCCGACTCTCGTCTCGTCCCCTTCGACTGCAGCATGGGCAAAGACTACTACCAGCTACTCCAAGTACCTCGTACAGCGACAGACGATGACATTAAACGCGCCTACAAGAAAATGGTATGCACTACCCCCCCCAATCCATATCCATCTCACTCCTCCTAGGCCTTGAAATGGCACCCCGATAGAAATCAGGGCTCAGAGGAGGCGTCCAAAAGGTTCAAAGAGGTCTGTCTCCTCGTTCTTGAAAAAATCCAACCGCTCACTCCCCCTAGATCTCAGAAGCGTTCGAGGTGCTCAGCGACAAGAACAAGCGTACCATCTACGATCAAGTCGGCGAAGAAGGTCTCAAGAGCGGAGGCGCACCCCCTGGAGCTGGTCCCTCCGGCTTTGGTGGCTTCCCCGGCGCCACCTCCTTCACTTTCACCACCGGTCCAGGTGGTGAAGCATTCTCTCCATCCGATCCCCAGCGGATATTCGAGTGTGTATCATCTCATGACCTACGTCTACACCCATGTCAACTTGCTCTTTACAGACAAATATTTTCCTCCGGTCTCCCTGGTTTTGGTGGTATGGGCGGTATGGGCGGACGGACCCCAATGTCATCCATGTTCGATGACACCTCCGGTGGTTCCTTCTTTGGAGGTATGCCCGGTGG
>JBBPRU010000026.1:0-24264 GCA_038093245.1 Boletus holoroseus
GGTGTTCGTCGAGTTGCCATCGTTGCGGGGCCCGCTCAAGCATCTCCCGCACGTGTCATCAGTGGGCCACAAAGAAAACGCGTTGTTTCGTTCATCTGCCTCTCAGATGAGCTCCAGCACGCCCCCCGCACCCCTCCACAACAAGCGAAAGCTCGATGTCGAGGCCTCCGTTGCCGACCAACCAACATCCAAAAAGCACAAGCATCCAAAAGACATTATGCCACAGCCCGTCGCGAACGCGACGGACGAGTTTCCCAACGGTTTTGTTTACTGCCATCAATGCAACAAGAAGCGTGACACCACGGGTCCGTCTCACCTCCTTCCTCCCGCAGTCCATGCACTTACATCGCCCTTAGTCTCTGTCCGTTGCACCGCAAAAGACCGCAAGGGTCGCAGGTGCAACGCCAAGTACTGCAAGCCTTGCCTCAAGAATCGCTACGGTCTTCTTCTTGAAGATATTCTTGCCGATGGCGAAACAGACCAGGATAACCATGTCCACGGAGTGGGCTATCACTTCAGGTAACCATTCCGTCCCATCCTGCCGGATGTCACAGATCAATGACTTGCCATCAGGTGTCCACGATGCGATGACGTCTGCAACTGCGTTGCGTGCAGAAAGGCTAAGGGCTTGCAACCCACAGGGTTTGCAGTCATCCTCGTGAACAAGATTCAAACTAATAACACGCGCTCCCAGAAATCTTGCCAATGCAGCACGCCAATCCGGTCTCACCTCGGCCGCCGACGTGCTGCGCCAAGACCCCAAAGCTGCCGTGAGCTTACTACATCATGGCCGACGACACATCTGATCCGCTCTCTAGGGTCCGATGGCTCATAAGCCGGGTGAGAAGCAGACAAAACAGCAACAGCATGGTGTTGCTTCGAAGCACGACAGTAATAACAAATCCCTCTCAGCGCCTGTCAAAGGCGGCGCCAAGCAGACTGCCCAGTCTTCAAAGTCAGAGACAGAATCCAAAGCTAGGCCTGCACCGAAGGCCAAGGTCAAGACTCTCCCTAAACCAAAGTTGCTCACGAAGCCTGTCTGGACACGTGTGGGTACAACTCTATCGCAAACTGAGGCTGAAGAACGTATCAATATCCGCGAGTTTGCTTTGCGATTCTCCTCTGCCTTGGAGCTCTCCCGCACCCATCTGGATGAACTAGATGAAATAAGGTCGTCACGAACTCGTAATCTCGAGGATGAGGACGACGATCTCGTCCCGTGGGTCAGCGAAGCCTGCCTCAAATCACTCCTTCTCGGTCTCTTGAACATGATAGATGCCAAAAAAGATCGCGAGAAGGTAGACCCCATTTTACATGTACGCAGCATCACTGATCCTGATTGAACTTGCAGCATCTGAAGGCCACCGTAAAATCAATACGGGAAAGCGGCGCACACCTCAACAAGATGTGGGCTGCTCTTGCGACTCTCCGTGATTGGGAGGAGAACGCATCGACGTCTTCTCGCTCCATCTCCACTAGCTTTCCTCTTTCTTTTCCGGACCCTTTACCTCCTCCAGAGTCCGTTTCTATCATCCGGACACGTAGCGGAGCCAATCAATCGAACATGGGGAGTATCAGCGTTCTCCGCACGGCTCAGCTTGTTCCTGTCATCTCTGCGTTCGTCAATGCCACTGTCGAAACTGAAGCAGTGAGGCGGGAGCTTGAAGCGGGAATCCAAGAGTCCAAGGAACGGGCCAAGGAGGCGCGAGAGGCGCATCGCATCGAGAATGAGCGATTCGAGCAGGAAAAGGAGCGCGAAAAAACGACAGGGAAACGGGTAATCGCCCATTTCTTCCAATGAAGAATCACGTTAACACGAGTTTTCAGCTGGACAAGTCAAGGACGCAGCACCACAAGCGCGTGGTGGCAGCTATCGACGATGCACTGAAAGTGACTTCGTACGCAAACATTCCTCGAATCTCACCTTTGGGGAGAGACGTAGAAGGGCGCATATACTGGGCTCTCACACCAGGGATGAACGAACGCGAAGATGCTCTAGATCTGCTTCAGGCGTATTCCCAAGGACGTGCCCACAAATCATCAAGGTCCCGTCGCAAGCCCCTGGTACCGTCCGAAGAAGACCGTAGTGCTCTTAGAAAGTGGCCCTGGTTTGTTGCTGTTTGGGGAAAGAGACCTCCGATAGCAGAACGGACCCTCGGTGACGACGATAGCGAGAATGAGGAGGAAGATGACGACGACGACGAAGAAGAACAGTGGTGGGGATTCTGGGAGCCCGAGGAAATCACGAAGCTGGCGTCTTGGATCCACTTCAAGGCTGACCTTGAAGACAGCTCGAAGCAGATACATGACCGGAATGTCAGGGCCCCTTCCGGCGCCTGCACGCAGTCCCCGGACTCGGATGTAGACATGGAGGATTTAACCGACGATGAGAGCTTTGACGACAAACTAGAGGGCGATTATATGGGGGCCAGCACGACCCCGACCAACGGCGAGATCGTGACTCTGGTCGAGGAGTTGGGACAATACGCATCACTTCTCCGAGGGAGGATCAAAAGAGACGAAGAGACGGAAGACAGTCGCCCAGTCAGGAGGTGAAGAGCTTCATCAGTGAAACGGCTAGTGTTAGTCGACAGTAGCAAGTCAGGACCAGTCGGGACCACTACCCAGCTTACAGATGTGACTTGCTCTGATCATTGCGACGCCATACCCAGCGCAGCGCGCTCTGGAGACGATCCAAGGTTAAATATGTTATACTCTATTTGTTAATAATGATAGAGTACTCGTGCCACTCGGTGCACACTTAGTTTGTTACTTATATCCATACTTTGCATCTTCTGGAGACTTCGTTTCTGCTATTGAACGTGGGACGTGAGCCTCGCAAGGAGATCGTCGTCGTCAATGGGACGTTCGACGCATTTCGAGAGTTGCTCCGCGAGACGGACAGCGAGTACATGCTTACACTGGCAGTAGAGCTCGACCATGATGTGGGGTGCGAAGCGTCATGATATGCAGGCTTACCATCAGATAAGACTCGCTCATCAGGACCGCGAACGCGAAAGCAGGGCAGGTGCAATAGCAAGACATGTGCGGCGACCAACCCAGACGGGGGAAGACGCTGTACGTCGCGGTGGAGCCGAGGACCTCATAGTGGCATCTCCCCCACGGCGTCCGGTACTTGAGCACTGCAGACTGACGATCTGAGCGAACGCGCGTGATGGAAGGAGGTAAACGTACCGCTCTCGCGGTCGACGAGGTCGAGCGCAGCCAAGAGCGTCGTGTCTGGGAATAACGCACGTAGCTTGTCGATGCCTTCCTCGACTGTTTGCAAGTATGGACTGGGACATCAGCACCGGCTCATCCGATAAGAGGTCGCGGAGTCAGTGGGCTTACGGCTGTCCTCGTCGATAGAGCTTACGACGGCTTGCACGACGTGTCCCAGACTTGGGGTGGTGGTCGACATCAAAGGCCAGGCGTATTCGAGTCGTCCAGTCTCGACGGAAACTCTTTCAGGACGCGCTCCGGCGAGCCTAGTCCTTTTTTGACCAAACATAGTCGAGATGACACCTTCCGACTATCTCTTCGTGTTTGCTCAAGCACACGAAGAATTCCGCGTTCCAGAGCTCCGGTCTATAGCAGAGCTTCATGGTTTCCAAGTCGGATTCGACCACTATACTACCGAGAGCCTCGCAGATGCCGTCAGGCGACCATTCATGATTCTCAGGTTGGTGGAAGAGGAATATGCCAGGCTTCTCGCGAACAGATGTATTTTGATCAAGTACGCCCCCCGATCCCCGAAAGACCTTTGACTGCCCCGACGTATCGCTCACCCCTCTTTGCCAGGTCGATCTACGAATTCTACGCACAGGGGTCGACCTACGATGAGCTACATGAAGCGAACAAACGCGTTCGATCTCTCTGGGAACGCTTTATCCCAGATACTTCCTTCAAATTCACTGTGATTGGATACAATCACGGACTTTCTCAACGTCGGCAGCGCAACGTGATCGAAAGTTTTGCCTACATGGACTTTTTGGGAAAGATCGAGATGAAGAACCCAGAGATTACGCTCGGGGTGTTCGAAGAATGTGCGTGTCGTAGGACCACTCGAAACCAACGACTGACGTCTCTGCATATTGGATTCAGACGAAGATGATCGCCGACCCGACGGGTGCAGAAACGTAGACGGTGAATTCAAGCAAGCTTATTTCGGCAGGTTGGTGCGTTTTACTCCATTGTTTCCTTCTTCGTCTAGCACCATGTCATGCCCACTGGCAGGTCGCAGAGGGCACGGCGCGGACCCTCATCAGGACGTTCGACGTGAAAAAGCGAGCATACTTTGGGAACACAAGCATGGAAGCGGAGATCTCATTGTTGATGGCCAACCAGACGCAGGTGAGCTGCCTCTTGTCGTGATAGTCGACCAGGCGCTCGAGCCGTGGTAGGCCGCACCAGGAAAGCTCATGTACGACCCCTTCATCGGAACTGGAAGCATGGCCTATGTGCGTACCCGGCGATACATAACTATATGAGCGCGCGCATGACTTGACATCGTGACCAGACCACAGCATACTTTGGAGCACACGTGTACGGGTCTGACATTGACGGTCGACAAATGCGCGGAAAAGGTCGTGTCCCTAGTCCACGTGAGATGCAATATCCTGAACTGACGTTGTTCCGAAGCTAATATCCCGGGTATCATCCGCGCGGCTGCTCAATATGGGGTCGCGCAGCGGATCGTAGACCTCTGCACGTTTGACGTCACGCACCACCCTTGGAGATGCGGCGGACTCTTTGATGCTATCATTACCGACCCACCGTGTACGTCCCCTGATCTGATCGTACACTTACCCCGTGGAATGAGCCAGAGTCTGACGGATGAACCCAGATGGCATACGGGCTGGCGCCAAGCGCCTCGGACGCAAAAAGCTCCGTGATGACAGGCCAACCCCTCAGATTCCTCGACCGTAAGTCCTTCCGGATCCTGTCTATGGACACCACCATTGACGTTTAATGTGGACATGTTCCAGGGACCCGAATGAACCGTACATCCCGCCCACCAAGCCATACGAGCTCTCTTCCCTGATCACCGATCTCATTCTCTTTGCTCGCTACCAACTCAGACCACGCGGATTACTCGTGTTTTTCCTCCCCACGGTGACAGAGACGTACGAGGAAGTGGACGTCCAAGCTGCGCTCTGCGAGGGAATGGAACTTGTGGCGAATTCTGTGCAAGGGTTCGGAAGCTGGAGTAGACGGGTGGGATATTTGCGAATTGCTTTTTAGGCAGTATAACATGGACTGATTCAATGTTCGTAGCTTATCACGATCCGCAAGGCGACGACAGAGAGTCATCCCCCACCTACGTTCGACTCTACTACTGACGCCAATGATGTGGAAAGTTCGCATGCGCCAGCCCACAAGGATTTCAGGGAAAAGTATTTTCAGGGGTTTAAGAAAGCGAGGGAAAAATGACAGTAACGCCTGCATGCTGTCGAAACAGATTCCCAAAACAAAATATTCCCTGGAGAGTCTAGGCTCATGTGAGCGGTACAGGAGAGTGTGTAGTATCGGATATTATCGCTTACCGCATGTTCGGTCGGACCAGATAGTTGGTCATGCATAGTCATGAACATGCCGGATTCAAATAATATTCAAGTCCCACTTGGCTTGGGACCATTACCATATGGTATACGGTGACTTCGGCAGTTTGGTCCCCTCAGCTCGGACCAAGTTCGTTCGGCCACACGGGATCTTGAAATAGCTTAGTTCCAGAAGAGCGAGAGAGGAAAGCATCTAATCATTGACTTCATAGGGAAGTTTGTCACGTATTGATCAAGTGCATGATATGCGATAGTATGTGTTTAAGTGCAGGTATAAGAATGTGGGAAAGCCTGCCCCCCCGTCCACCTAGCTCCTTGTCTAGGCCGGGGATGCCGGGGAGCCTTCCATTGACCCGGGCATTTCCGTTTTTCTCTTGAGTTTTCCGGTGGTACTAATATTGGAAACCATGAGGGCGGCGCTTTCTGCTGCCATAGTCTCGTCCAGCTCTCGGCGGGCCTGCCGCCCGGTCGCAAAGAATACAGTCACTGCGAAAGCCACAACGACTGTCCCATGGAATATAAGAGCATTGTTCATGTTGTATGGTGGGTTTGCGGTTTCGGAGGCACGAAGGGCGCCTTCCACTGAATCGAATAAACTGATTAGTATATCTAATAAAAGACGAGGGCAAACACACCGATGGTGAAGATGACACCAAACAAGTTTCCACTGTGAGGCGTGAGTACAGCTAAAGCGCGCTGCGAATACATGCCCACCTGCACCATAAAAGGGCTGCGCTCGCATCTGCATTCCTCGTCAATTCGACTCCAAGTTCCAAACTAATAGGAAGCATCGTCATGGAACATATCCCGATGACGATGAGAATGATAAAGAGCCCAACGGTGTTATCTGGGCGGACTTGTGGCAGTCAGAAGTGGAGTCGAGGTAGGGGGAAAAAATAAGCTTACCAGCCCAGATCAAGGAAAACCAACCTGCTGCTGCGATAGGGACCAGCAGCTTGAGAGTGATACCGAGCTTATGAGTGAAGATTCGGTCGAATAATGGTGCAGTGACGATTGAAGCGACGAGGCCCGAAAGTAGCAAGGATGCACCCATTAGTCCAGCGGTCGAGTCTGAATATCCCATTGGTCCCTGGGGGAGCGGGCAATTGTAGAGTTGTGTGGGTAGACAGACAGGCGAGGTATGGTACTTACGAACCACTGGGCCGACAACACACCGAGAGCATTGGTAGCGCCGTCCAGTACTCCAAAAAGGAGAGTGATAATGACAAAGTCGAGACGTTCATGCCAGGTCATGTACGCATCTTGTGGAACCGAACAACCCAAGACGGCACGGCAGAGAGATGTCAGGGTTTGAGGGGGTTTGGAACCAGCATAGGCTAAGAAGATGATTAGATAATTTAAGGAGGTAGGGAAAGGGTTGGATACTCACTGGGGGGAGTAGGGGGGGCATCGGCGATGAAGAGAATGGCGGGTGTAGCAACTGTGGAGATGATTGCTAAAACCAAAATCTAAGGGGATGGCGAGGTAATGAGTATGGTGGCGAGTGGTAGGATGGGTAGGGTGATGTGATGTGATGGGGACAACTGACAGATTTGTGGGGGGGACTGACGAGGGGAGAGAGCAGCTGGCCGATTGCGGCGCCTACTGGATTGGCTGTATAGACAAGAGAATGAGGAGGATGAGGATGGGGATGGAAGGATGGACCGACCGACTGCGATGATCATGGTTACGGTAGTGCGGTTCTTGAGATCGAACCATCTTTCAGAATAGATGGGACCGAGGACCTGGAATACGGGTTGTGCAAATGCAGATAATATCTTCGGGATGAAGTGAATAAGGGGAAATGAGGCGAAGTGAGGGATGTGATATTACCTGACCAAAGATGAGAAAGGCGTAGGCGGAGTGGGGTGAAAAAGAGGTAGAGGTCCCAGCAAAACGTATCCACCCGGAGATGAAGGTCACGAGAACACCAACTTGAGCCTAGGGGGCGGAAATCAGTGGGGGGAGTGGGGCAGACGGGGGACGTACACAACGGGCGATGCCGAAACGAGAGCAGAAAATGGGGACAAGGAGGGAGACGGGGATGAATATACAAGAGATCATGTTACTAAGCCAATTGACTTGGTTTACTGTTATGCCAAATTCCGTGGCAGCTGGAACAAAGCCTATGGTGGGTTTGGGACACAAGCAAGGAAGTGAGAAGGATACTTTGTACGGCAATCGGACCAAACCAGGCCCACGGCAGGCCAGTGACGACGCCGAAAATGACCTGGGCCCGCAGTGAGAAGAGAAACCCCCCCAAAAAAGCTAGATGGGACATACGAAGCCGAGTAGGCCGACGAACCTTCTTTTGTATAACCTGTATTTGACAGGCGTAGAGAAAGACTGATTGGACTGGTCCGATGATTGTGGGGAGTGCTTGCTCGCCGAGTCATGGGGATTGGCCATTGTAAAATTTGATGGTACGTCAACTAGTATAAAAGGATGTTTGCCAGCTGGCCCCCCATCTGACATGTAGCATAACACAGCCGCTACCGATCAAGTACTGATCGGTTCGTCTAGACGCGCACCTGGTCACGCGTCACAGTGCCTGACATTTCTGGGTGCGTCTGTCACGTGTCACCAAGGTACGCGAGAAGGATCAGATCGATTTTGATTTAATGGCATATCTAAGCCTACTCAGAAACATCCATTGCGGGTGGGCTTCCGACTAGCATATCCATCGTACTTACTACATGAGACTCAGACTCTTATTAGTTATAGTTGGGTAATGCAATTTCAAGTTGTGATTCTGATACTTGTGAAGCATAAGAGTCATACTCTTGAAGAGGCCTGAGGAAGAGGTCGAGGGGGAAAGCACGGAGATGTGACAAGATGCACCGGTCGAGGAGATACAAGGGCGCAAGTGCAATCGCTCATGGGCGAGTGAGAGCAGTCAGAAAGTGGCGAGGGTGACATGTCTGACAGGTGTCGCCAGACTCGCCACCGGACATTGATTGACAGCTGACAGGGCACTGCGACGACAGAGGCGGAAAGGATGGCTAGGCGAGCGGCATGCGCAGCGACCCGATACGAGTCGATGCGAAGTCTGTGCACCACGGACAACGTACCTGAGCCATCCGCACTGCCTGGGAGACATTACTAATGACGATCTATCGAAACCATAAACATGCCGCATTGACGTAGAAGGCTCGAAACACAACTTAGAAGTCAGTCGAGCAATAGAGACATACCAAGCCATCCAAGTTGCGAGCGGCATCGTGGCATTGATGAGTATCTTGTTGAGCAATTTGCTTACGTCCATTTTTCCTGATGCGGTCATGAGATTGTTTCCCACGACTCGTGAATGTTGATGCAAGCATGACAGCACTAACTGCATGCGAACTGGCACATAGCACGAGCATGAGCACAAGCTGCCAGTTAGCAGATTGGGTAACTGCAGCACTGGACCTGTTTGGCCCAACCAAATTCTTCGGACGCACATTCTGAGCACATAGGATTCACCTACTATGTTTACACCTATAGGAGAGGTAACATCTTGGTGAAGATATGCCAGATATTGTCTGATGTGACAGCATTGATACCTAAACAGACAATTGTTCAGTCAATCCCTGAGATAATTGAGCTTGTGCTGGACAAAAGTTGACCACAACCACTGCACAAGGTTGCTGGAAGGATGTGTCACTAGACACATGCCGGCAAGGTTCACAAACTTACTAGTGTTTGCAGTCCGTGGGGTTGTAGATCCCTTCACCAGCATCCCACCATATCTTCAAGGATACTCGCGATATTGCTTGCATTGATTTTTACCCTTGGGGTTGGGTACAGATTTGCACACACCGTTTTCGCCTACTGAGTGGGTTGTGGTATCTCCCTTGCTACCGGTCATCAGAACTTGGTAGTGGAGTCACGACAGGAAGGCCCGTCAGTTACCGCTTATTCATCTTGGAGCGCCAGCGTGTACTGTTCGCGTACGACAATTGGAGCATGTCAGGAGTAGGCTTTGACGTGTCAAGCGAGGTTGGACCCAATCACTGGAAATGATCGGGATAGACCTAGCGCAAAGAGCTTGCTTTCGGCCACCAGTACTGTTGTTGTCAGATAATTCCAGGATGGGCCATGCAAATGGTACTTGTAGTGATGGAAATGTGGTACTGATCATTAAAACGGTCGCAGCTGCGATGAGAGGTTGTTCAGACAAGCGTGGGGAAAGTGGGCTTTCGTAGCTAATTAAGGGATACCTAGGATACGCGGTTGAAACCTGGAAATCGAAAGGTCGGTCGACCTTGCATGACAATTCTACCCGACGAAATCCTTCCGTCGTCACGTGTCACAGCTGATCAAGGCCATGTCACGCGTCACAAGGGTACAGTACTTAGCCGTCATGTCTGCGATGAGCGAGAGCAACGCTCACGACCCGGATGTTCAGATTATCGAAGATGTCGAATTTATGGAGGAAATAAATGCCCTCACAGAACTTGGAACCACTCTGATCCAGGCGATCCTTGAAAAGGAGCCCATGGATAACATTCGAGACCTCATCGACGCGGGCGCACCACTCTGGTTCCAGGACAACGAAGGAACATCCCCCTTGCACGCCGCCGCGTATGTCGGCAACAACCAGCTTATAAAGATACTGCTCGAAGAAGGCGCACCGTGGAACGCAGGCGAGTCCTTCTTATCGTTTCCTCTCCAACCCTCACATCGCCTGCCCATCAGTGGACAACCTTGGAAACACGGCAGGTGACATCGCGCTGTCCATGAACAACGATGCGTGTTACACCCTTATTCGTGACGCTGGTATTCGTGCAGGTGCTTCATGCACAATTACTTTCCGTTCAACCTCGTTGAAACTCTCACAGAATTGCTTCTTGCACTCGTCTCCTCAAAATCATCACTGATCGAAGCACCCTCCTCCCTGGTGATCCGTAAAGACGATCCCTCGGCAGCCGGATCCACAGATTCCTTCCTAGCTTCACGCTTACAATACACCACAGATGATAAGGGTCAAGAAATATGCCTTCTCAAACTCGAGGATGGTGGTGAGGTAGGCGTTATGATGGGATGGGAACGTGAGATCAGTAAGCTGTTTGACCGTCTGCCAGACCACGTGCGTGTTGCATACGGCAGTACCCAGTGCGTAAAACAGTGGACGAACTTTGTTCGAGTCACCCAAAGCTGGGCGATGGACTAAAAGTTCTCAATATCGGATTCGGTCTGGGCATCGTTCGTTAATACCACTTCCGCTCTACATGATTGTGTCTGACGTTTGTCAAGATCGACACCATGTTTCAGTCCCTCTCCAAACCACCATCTCTCCATGTCATCATCGAGGCACACCCCGACGTACTCGCTCACTTGGAAGAAAGAGGATGGCACGAGAAGGCGGGCGTCAAGATTCTAAAAGGAAAGTGGCAAGACGTACTCTCCAGCGACGAATTCGTCGGGCTGGGCAAGTTTGATGCCGTCTACATCGACACATTCGCGGAACACTATGACGGTGAGCCCAGCGTCCTCAGATAAAATGTGACCCTTGGCATATTTGCAGAGCTTCACAAGTTCTTCAAACGTCTACCGGATCTCCTAGACGGACCTGATGCCCGGTTTAGTTTTTTCAATGGATTAGCCGCGACGAGTATGTCTGCGTCCTTTTTTCTCAGGCTTCTAAATGGATGCTCACCGGAGACATCGAGACGCGCTTTTCTACGATGTCTATATTCGCGTTTCCGATTGTCATCTATCTGAAATCGGAGTCGAGGTCCATTGGGATGATGTCGGGGTTGGACTGGACGACCCAGGAGACGATGGACGATGGGGAGGGACACGAAAATACTTCACTCTACCCATATACCGCCTACCGATCGCCCAGCTTAAGAGAGAGTGACGGGCTTTACTTGTGACTTGCCATTTGATTCCTCGACCATTATGATTCCGTTTCATACGCATAAGGTTGCTAGCAGTCCATATAGCACCCGCTGGCAACCGGTCTCGAGCAACAAACAATGGAATGTGAACTCGTTGCCAACCAGACTGTTGTCATGTCGCCCAGCTGTACGGCCCCTCGCGATTCGTTGCAACATATTTTTTTCTGTGAATCGACTTACTTATAGACCGTGACACCCATCTGGTGCGTTCCTGTCCCTTATCTCTGGCAAGACACGACAGATAGTGCTTGGAGCTGGCCCTCCCCAACCGCGACCTCACTCGTTACTCACAATCAAACGAAAATCGTCCCTCACTTTTGCAGCAATCCCGCCATGAACGTCCCTTTCTCAGTTGACCCGAAACGAGCTACCACCAGTGTCGCAGTCGTGAGCCGATCCGCTTATCTCCTGTTTTTGCACTGGAGAGCTGAATTATGATCAGGAATTGACTCGCTCGCAAGCCCCACCTTCGTTCCCTTTTGAATTGAAGGATTACGTTCGTCACGATTGCCTGTCTCTTTCGCTTGGTGCGAACTCATCGTTCAGGTTTCACCCAACACGTGGGAAGTCCGTGTGTCGACTCTCACCCGCTTAGCATCACAATACTCTCGGCCTACCTTTGAGAGAGCCTATCTGGTCGTCATGTTGGTGTACGTCTCAATCGCCCCCCTCCCGTTCCAGCTTAAATCCTGATATCTCGCTCGTGGAGGCTGACCTTTTTGGTCCCCATCACGACCTACTACGTCACCCTCCAAGCGCTGGAAAACGCCAACGATGATGTAGACCAACAAGCGTGGTTCATCAGACTCAACTGTCTTGCAGTCACGATTGCGATGTGGATCGTCTTGTCGGCACCTATGGTTGTCTGGAAATACCTGGTGCGTATTCTCTCCGTTTCCATGCCGGCGCGTCAGAGTGGTAACGTTGCTTCCCAGGGAAAAGTACGCGTGATGAGGCTGGTAGATCAATGGACCAGAACCGACGCGCTCTCTGCCTCCTCATACGGAGCCGCTCCCGTTTGGAGGGCGAGTTTACCTGGGTTGTTCAGGGATGCCATCGTACGTGCCAATAGTGTCATAGTACTGTCCACCGACCGAACGAGCGATCGCTTTTCCCCAGGTGTTGACGGTAACGGTCCCCTTGATCCAGAAGAGCTATTTTGATCGCGACGGTTATTTGCCTCCAGTAAGAATGCTTTCACTTTTGCTCGTTCTTTGGGCCACGATGAACTGATGACCTTGATACCTTAGTACGTTTCCGCGAGCGACGACGCACTGCCTTCCTACGGGAATTCAAAGATGGTCCAGTGGTCGCAAGATCTCAAAGGCGGGATGAAATATGGAGACCTCCCGATCTACACCGACGACAAGTTGGTTGTCGTCTAAGACTGGGACAAAGGCGGATGAACAAACAGTTGGACAGAGTCCAATCTGTAGACCGTAAAGCAGGTTGTACTTGATGTGTACTGGTACCACTCTTGTCAGTGCGTTGATCGCACCATGTGTTTGTATACTATGTATACTTTCGTCAATTTGGTTCATGTGGTGTTTTTGCCAGCGATTGCGAGATCATCGATTACTCAAATGCTACCGACACACTATAGATCATTCGACCCCGACTCGAGTCACCACGAACTCACTCATGCGCGTCATCATCGCTAGAGTCACTTTCCACGGGTAATGTCATCATGTCATTGAGACTTTTGGGTCAAAGATTGCATTGAGCTCTCAGAAATCATATTCGATAGATTCCTGCTTACCAGTGAACAAAGGGGCGGAGAATCCGTGCAACCCCTTCAAGTTCTTGGACAAACGTTCCCTTTAGCACCTGATCGTCGGTGAACCTGTTGGCGGTCAAGACGGGAAGCAGATCAACACGACCAGTTGACCAAGAGACCCCCTCCGAACGTACCTTCGGAAGACGGCTAGAGACCGACATTTGAGAAGGTCAATGTCCCTGGTTTTCAAATACTGGTAGGTGATCAGCGGCTGGAGATCGATAAAGCGTACTTATGGTTCTTGTCTACTCCTTTTGGCGCTGTCTTTAGCTCATCTTCACCGCCAAACACATTCTGGCGTATTCCCTTTGGATGTCGGCGCGGCTCGCCGAAATGTGCCACGAACTCTGGCTCCGAGATGATCCCGTGAAGACGATCCGAGGAATGTTTTATATGATTCCTTGCACAAGGGTAAGGAATCTCTGCCAGATCTGTCGGGCAAACGTAGAAACTCTACCTTATCATGTTGAGTTCATTCTTGGCTGGACACCATGCCCCAGCAGCAAGCTTACTCTCGTCTCCTGGTTTGACTGCATGTAAAGCGTGAACACGAAAACGATAAATTGACAAAGGGTCACAAACTCACTCATTCTGATTTCGTGCGGACTCGGGTAAGGCAGAACATCCACAGAAACAACACTTACAAATGATCTCAAAGGTGTGCGTCAGACGGAACTGCCGAAGCGACATCTCACAGACACTCACAGAAAGCAAATACCCCTTTTTTGCCGCTTCTCGAAAAACTTGCAGAGAATTCAGTCTTGTAGGGCGTCTTGTCGTTGCTGAAACGAATCTAAACCTCGCTCAGTGAGACAACATGCACAAATGTAGTCACAGACATCGCGATAAATTCGATGAATAAGGTCCTTTGGAGGTAACGGTGGGATCTGAGGGTCTACTTCGGTAAGCATCGTGGTGAAGGCCTCCACGAAATTCTTGAATTCCTTCTCGCATCGTCGATAGACAGGCTCTGGGTTGCAAACAAGCATTGTAAGTGACAGTTACAACAGCGGTAATAGCAGTGAAGTACGATACCGTGCAGTTTGAACCTAGGATACGCGAATTTAATTCATGGAGCGTCATGAGAAGCGTATATACTTACCAGACGCGATCATTGCATGCCGGGTCCTGCATCTGCATCAGGAAATCCAGCGTGTGCTGAGATATCTGGCCTTCCGGTGCTGTCGCGTGGCTCGTGAGTTATAAAAGAGCATTCTCGATGGAACAACCGTGTGCGCACCCCATCCAGTCGTTGGTGCCTCGACGACTTTACCGACCACCTCCTGACCATCCTTGAGCTCGACATCACTGTTGCGCTCATCCTCGGCGGTATCCTCCACCTTGCGTTTCTTCCTTGCAGGCGTCCCCTTCTCTGACACGCCCCGCTTGGACTTGGGACCACTAGTACGCGGCGCAGCCGGCTTGCGTGTTGAGCTTGAGCTCTGGGTGCGTTTCGAGGGCGACGCGACGCGTCGACTCGGACGTTTCTCCTGTGTCTTGGTCTTTTCTGCGTCGTCAGGCTCCTCGTCAAGTGCATCGCTATGTAAAGAGGGTGGCGCGTCTTCGTTGTCGCTGTCGGAGACATAGTCCTCGCTCACATCCTCCACTGGCGACTCGGCTGCGGCGCGCGTGTTCGCAGGTTTCCTCGCTTTGGTGCTGCCGCGCTTTGCCATGACACGAGGATTCAGAAGTGCAGACTTGTACTTGGTAAGAATCAGCAAGGATAAAGCTGTGATTTGTCTCAGTCTGACTCAGGCTCTCCCGAATCGGCACTACAGAATGTGGGCAGCGCCAAGTTCCACTGAGCAACTCAAATGATGCAGAATACACAAGTGAATAAGTACATAACCTTTACCTTGATAGAGTATGACCGTCGAGGTGTATGAAAATTACAACGGTGAGGGAAGCCGAGCTGATCAAGAGCAAAGGGGGATGGAACGGGTAACCCATTGCGAGGACGGTCAGTCATCCTCGTGAATAGTAATTTTCTGTTCCGTTGCTATGCAAGGTGTCTCGGCCAGCTGAGGGGCAGGCTCGTCAGCAGGTGCGGGCCGCTCACGGGCGCTAGCTCCAGGACCATCCTCATCCTCATCCCCGTCCTCGTCAGTCTCCTCTCCGGGTTTCTTGAACACGAGTTCCTTCCCGTTAACCAGTCTGCGTTTCTTCAAGGGCACATCAGAAGTGCCAAACTTTCCCTCACCGGGGCCAGCCTTATCTGAACCCTTGGTCTTTGCACGCTCCTTTTTCTTTTGCCTTTTTGCGCGATTCTTCGCAGTCTTTGCTTCCGCGAGGTCTTCAGCTTCTTTGCGTCGTCGCTCGGCCTCTTCTGTTTCCGTTTCCTATTAAATGACAGTGAGCTTAGTGGTGAAAGACATCGCGGAGGTACACACTTTTCTGGTCTCCTCTTCCATCATCTTGAGCCGCTCATATTCCCGTCTCCTACTCGCTTTGTATACGTGGAACTCGCCGCTTCCTGCACCAGCACTTGAGCCCTGCACGTTCTTCATCATCTCTCGTGCAGGACGTAATGTCTTTTCCTTTGGTGGAGGGGGAATATAGGCTGGTTTACCAGGATCCTTGAGGAGCCGTTCGAGTTGCGAGCGCTGACGCTCGAGTGGGGTGAGCGCATGGCGGGATGTCCCTGGTGCTGGCGATGCAGAGTGTGAGTTAGGTGCGGGCGAGTTTGATGTCGACATGGATCAAATCCAAGTTGAGTAATTGGCCTTAGCAAAACATTCACCAACAACATCAAGTACGTTTGCTATATAAATCTCTAAGATACATATGATGGTCATCGTGAACAAGAGAAACACTATTCCAAATACTCGAATACGTTGCAGCGCCATAGGTGATTCTATACCACTGCAGTCCACGAACATTAGGGAGACACAACCAGGGGAGAAGTAAGGAGACTCACAAAGTACTGCGTTCACACAGCCATCATTCTCTGGGTTGTTGGTCACTTGTGCGTACTTGCCAAACACAACCTTGCCTCCATTTGTCACCATTCCTAACTCTGAGACGTTGACTTCAATCACTGTCCCTTTGGTCAAAACACCGAGCTGGGTATACATCGGTGATTGGGGGTTTTTCTTGACACCTAATATCTGCAACTGGAACGTCGCTTTCAGGTCGGCTATTGAAACAATTGAATAATGACACTAAATTGACACTGCCCGCACTCACGATGGGTAACATTTGCTTTTTTATATCGCAGAGCCATTGGTCTGATAAACCGTTCCATCTTGACGGGCTTTCGTGTAAAACCTTCGCCAACAAAGGTGGCTTTTGTCACCATTCGCTTCCACGATTTGCTCTTATTCTTGCCGGTCTTGACGACCTTGAACATCTCATCTTCAGCGATGCCCCGAACCTTGGGTAGTGGCACAGAGTATTTTGCGGCCTTGTCTTTGCGTTTTTGTTTGATGGCCGATGAGAGTGCCTTGGCATCTTTTTGACCCTCGCGGTCGAGAAGGTACGTAGGAAGGGCACCATCTGGGACGGCGGAAGAGTCTGCCTGCTTGACATTGCGTTCGTCATGTGCTTTGAGTGTCTTCTTGAGCTGGACCTTTTCTGCGTGACGCTTCGCATGAAGAATTTTCGCCTTTATGCCGAATGTCTTCTGGGCAACTGCGGACGCCTTGTGGACAGCCCGGGCTTCCCTCTTGCGTCTGGAAGGGTCAGTCTAGATAGATCAGGCGGGGATATTACTAGAGATACTTACTTCCGTTCGTAGTAGTCTAACCGTCTGCCATGCCGTTTGATATGCTCCTCGATGTACTCGTTCTATAACACATAGATCAGACAGTGTAAAAGCCTTGCTATCTCATCCCAAATACCTGCGGCTGTACAAGGTGTCAGTAAAGGAGCAGATTAGCAGCGGGGAGGACTCGCCATCGTACACGAAGTGTGGGGTCACAGGAGACCTGCGGCAAGTGCCGAGCTTGCGAGCTTTGTTGCCAACGCTCAAGTCACGGGCGCGGTTGAACACGACCACGACCACGACCGCGTCCACCGTATTTCTCGTTTAGAGTCCCTCTAGATATCTATCATACCCACTCGCACGATTCGTAATGTGGCAAGATTCGAACAATCGTTATGGCGCGTCTTCCTCTCACAGCCCCTACTACCCAATGCCCGCCCAGCAAAACGTACCCCTCCAGTTCTACGCCGCGGGCTCTGACCAGGGCCAGTTTTATCCTGGCTCGCGTTCAAGTTTAGAAGGTAACATGGGCACCTCTGGTTCAACGGCACCCGGAAGCGTTGCTCAGGCGTACGGCGGTAACATTCAGCAGCCCGGTGGTTGGTGGACTGCCTTTGGCACTGGCGGATTCGAAGGCGAGCCTCCATTGCTAGAAGGTGAGGCAACATATGGATTCTCTTGTACCCGTTTCAAACCGAGCCCACAGAACTGGGTATCAACTTTTCGCATATACGGGCCAAATCCATGACCGTCCTAAATCCACTCCAGCAAGTGGATGAACATATTATGGACGACGCCGACCTCGCAGGTCCTCTCCTTTTCTTTTTCTTGTTTGGAATGCTTCTGCTTCTGGTCAGTGACCTTTCTCTCGACAGTATCACCAGGCGACTTACAAAATTCGATAGTCCGGAAAACCGCAGTTTGGCTACATTTACGGTTTCGGTTTGCTAGGGTCGATGTCGATATACACCCTTCTCAACCTCATGTCCGATAAAGGCATCGATGTTTACCGTGTCGTGTCTGTTTTGGGCTACTGCTTACTCCCAATGGTCGGTGTCGGTGCAGTGAGCGTAGTTGTGACCCTCGAGTATGTGTTACCCGTCTTGTTCGAGTCCATCCGCTTACTGGATATATGCACCCAGTGGATTCGTTGGCTACCTGCTCTCTTTGCTCTCGATCATATGGTGTACATTCTCTGCATCGGGCATTTTCGTAGCGGTCCTGCGCATGTCGGAGCAACATCTACTTGTTGCATATCCTGTTGGCCTGCTCTACGGATGTTTCGCATTGTTGAGTGTCTTCAACGTAGGTGCAGGTGGATCCTCTGGTAGATAGGTTACTCGCTTATACATTCAATGGCACTCCGCTCCTGGCCAATCTGGCACGGCGACTGAACGTTGAACCTCAGTTGAACATAAATGTTTGACCCACGGACGCCAATTAAGTAACAATTGCATACTACTTTATGAACTTACTATCGTAATACTAAATGAGCGAATCGAGGTTGGGGCATAAGTTAGAACAAAGCGACTAAAGTACTACTGCCTAGCGGTTCCTTTCCGTCCTGTCCGACCTCAGCTGCCGGCTGTACAAGGTCAAGAGCCCCTCCATAATCTGCTCCAGCGGCATAGTCGCATATTCATGAACATACTGAGGTAGTGAATCTTCGAGGTTGAACCCTGACTTTTTGAAGAAGGGATGCATCACATCTGGGGTGGCCTCCCCCAGCTGACGCATTGTCAACCGCTGTATCTTCCTTTCTCTAGGTTCGTACACCAATCTCACTTTTCCAGGGCCGCCCAGTGAACCAAGGGTTGCGGGTGGTGTGTTGCCCTCCCCCTCGTGTGGTTGCGTCGACCGTCTGGCTAAGGGAGTAGAGTCCATCACCAGAGTACCGTCATCAGCAGGGGCAGAGGATATACTGGCCCCGACCTGGTTCTTCGTTAACGCCAAAATAGTGCTGTCTTCTGCGTGCGGTGTTGTGGATACTGATAATACCTCGGCGCTGGAACCCACACCCCTTTTTCTCGAAGACGGTCCTGGAGGACTGCTGAGCTGTGTGCTTGTTGATCCCTGCACCTGTTCCAATTCCCTCGATAAATTTTTTCGCAGGCCCGTGAGCCATGCGTATAGCGCCATGTTGAGTGTGATATAAATGTCTTCCGGGCTTTTATCTCCTCCTTGAAATGTGCTGTAGAAATCATACACCAGGCGGGCTGTGAAGTCCTGGACGGACTCTTCGGTGATCATTAGCATCTTCATGGAGGGTAGACCAACGATGTTTGACTCAATGGGGTTCTTGAAGAGTGATGATACCCAGGATGGATCCTGTGATACGATGGCAGTCAACGGGAGAAGTGACTGATGCTGACTGAATTTGGAGATATCCAGAGAGGCGAACGACAGGTGGACTTCTCTGCGAGACGGCAAGCTGTCCTGCACAGTCCGGTTTAGACTAGCGTGCACGTCGCGACCAATGAACTGCGCAAGCTCGGTATCCGCCATCGAGCGAGGGAACAGGATGAGTCTGAGCATGTCGAGCCTAAAGCTCAATTGTTGGCGAACCAAGTGAGAGATGTCTGTCTCTGCTTCTTTAAATTTTGTCTTGGCAGATTGCAAGAAAGCAGAGGCCACTGCCGTAAGTGGTTTGTCCGGCTTTGGACCTTGAGTAGCGCGGAAGGCCTCCGATTCTCGACTAGCTCCAGCCCGTTGGATGGCAATGTTTGTTTTGAATCTGTTGACGTAGAGCATGAGCTTAGGGATGGTGGATACAGTGGCCAAGGCGGTAATTCCTTTGCCATGAACAGTGAATGCAAGGAGAAGTGGCCGGTCCTTGTCTCCGGTTGTTGATATAAGCGACCAGTCGTCGTGAATATCAACCTGGATCGGATCCGCACTACGATTGGAATCAATTATATTTTCCGCTACTTGGCACGAGAAGACTAACCGGTAAACCAGCAAACGCTGATGCTCCGACTCCAGCTCAGCGCTCAAGGGACCACTAGTCATGGTGAGCTCTAGCAATCTTGTGGAAGTGAATTTCGACAGAAGGATCTCTTCATTCCTACTGATGGTGTGGAACATGCA
The DNA here is from genome assembly GCA_038093245.1 of Boletus holoroseus. NCBI lineage: Eukaryota > Fungi > Basidiomycota > Agaricomycetes > Boletales > Boletaceae > Boletus > Boletus holoroseus. Next base: position 20,014 of record JBBPRU010000026.1, read on the forward strand.
GTCCGCTACGGTGACGTGGCCGGATATATTTCCTTTTGCGAATATGGCAACGTCTGCGATGGATAGAGACAGTTCTCGACATCTCTCCGACAATCTTGTTCGGACGAGGGTGTCTTCCATGTTGAGCGTGACATTACTAATGGATTGGCCAAGGTCAACATTGACTTCAATTGAACGTATGCGGATAATGATTGCTGTGGTGACTTCTCGCTTGGCCACGGGACTAACGGCGCGTGAGGCAGGTGGGAGAATGCCAGACGCCTCCGGAGACGTGTGCGACGAGGCAATGAGCGGAATGCGGTCTAACCACACTGCCTTGAAACACAACATGTCCTGCAGGCGTGAAAAACGTATACCACCTGACATGTCGGTGCTGACGACCAAGGATACCGTGTTGTCAATGTTCCTGACCGAACCGTCGGGCTTGGCGAACGCGAGCGAAAACGCAAGCTTACGGGCAGCTAGATTAACGCAATCTTCACTCAAGAACCCGTGCTTCAGGCCCACAGTGAGGCCATCGACGGAGCCGGTAAAGGTGACCCTGTTTGCACCAGGAGAGATGCTCACTACAAACCCTCCACTCTCCCACCGCAAGGCTGCCAGGACGTTGACATCAGGTTGACACGTAAACTCGAGGGTCGATTGGTCGATGCGGAGTGAAAAGTTGATCTGCAGTCTGGATGCCTTCTGGGGACCTGGCTCTATGGTAGGAGGTGGGGAGGGTACAGGCCCACTGCCTTCAGACACCATAGAATGGCTGGAGAGCTCGTTATGGTGGCTGGTCATCCGCATACGCGTCTGCACGAAGTCGGTAATGTCCGAGACAAACGATAGTAGAGTAGGCTTGAGAGTGTTCTGACTAGAATGTATTTTGGCCTTGAAGATCAAAATGGACGATTGTAGTGGTCGAGGGATGGCGCTGACGTTTGGGGATGTTCGATACTCTATCCACGCGGACACGACTGGCAGTCTGATCAGCTCCGTGCCTGCCATTGGTAGGGAGTCATCAACATCGTCTGGGAATGCAGAAGACATCCCATGTCTCCCTTCGCTATGCACACGGATTTCTCCACTTTCAAAGACGAAGGCACCAAAGACATTTGAGCTGGGTTGTTCATCGGCCAAAGAAATTGCGACGGGCAACAGCTCTGGGGGTGGAGGGACTGCCCCTTGAGGAATACTACTGGTGAGACGCTCCATCCTCTCTCTCCCTTGACAATAGACGTCGATTAGAGAGAAAACACAGTCTGAGATAGAAGAATCGAGGTCCAAAATGAAACCGGTGATATTGGCAGTGAACCAGATTTGGTGTTTGGAAAGTGATGTGTCGGAACGGAGTTGGGCCCTCATTTGGGGGTAAACCAAGCGATTGTGAGTTTGGTGGCTCTCCGAATTGAAATCCGTGGCTATATCTTGTCTAAATCTGCGAGTGGTTCAGCTTGCAATCACTTATGAGTGAGGACAGCCTACCGATTAACGAACTGGAAAGATAACTCTTTGGTGCTCATCTGGCCTGCTTCTCCCTTCTGAGAACTGAATCTGATCCGTCGTACAGAAAATAAGAACGCGCGAATGGACCTCAGATCTCGACCAGGCCATTGCGATAATCGATTCAATGCTAATGGAAAAGCCGCGCCTATTCGCTCTATCTCCACCAATACAATGTGCTTGCTTAGCCATGATGGCTTGTCTGTAACGGAATTAGGGGTCTGCGTTTCGAAGGTCCTTAAAATTCTTCTAGTTTTCTCCTTGAATGCTTCCAATTCCGCAGCTCTCTGTTGCCTCCGGGCGAGCAGCTCAGCCTGGATATCATTAGATATGATATTCATGGCATGGAAGGATCCATACCTGGTGATAATCAATAAAGTCACCAAGCTCGCTGATTGAGCTTGGTTGCATGACAGCATGGATTTTCGGCACAGAAACTTTCAAGACCCCGTCATTCGCCGATGTGGTGATGTCGACGATCACGAATGCCGACTTCTCGTTAACATCGAACCCATACTCATGGGAGGCAACGCCTGTGCGTGGTGCCAGCGACAATGCGAGATTGCGGAGCTGGACTTTCCATTCCATGTCATCGTCCTCCTTGCCGATGTCTCCCCAGACATCTTGGCACTCCAGATGAAACACAGACGAGGGACCTTCCAAGCCCAATCTGAAACCTTTGACGTTAACGTGCACGATGACCTTGCCGGGTATTCCGGTGGCCCGTTTATGCTCGGAGACAGCGGAATGTTTCTGACGAGTCTCTCGGATCAAATCCAGCAAGTCTGTAAAGTCCTGGCCGAACTTTTGTTGCACCACGAGGAGGGTGTCTATATGGGTAGGTTTGATCATGATGTTCACGAAGTCTAAGGCACCAAGTAGCTCGATGCCACTCTTGCTTTGATGTCCTGTCAAAGCGAGGGCAGGCAGGATAAACTTGACTCGAGGAGATCCTGTGGAATTCTCCATGCTGCGAGACTTGTAGGTTATAATGAATCCCTGCGACCCTAGTTGTAGACCGAAATCGTACGTCCGTTTCGACGGTGAAGTGGGCGAGGAGGAAATGAAACCGGTCGTATCTTCTACGGTCCAAGCCAACCACGTTCCCCTCATCACTTGGAGTGTGACACCTAGCCTAGCAATACGTCCGTTGACATGTAAAACGGTAGAAAGTTGTTCTGTGCTGCGCGCCAATGAGGGCTTCGATACCGTCGACGTGCTATTCCGTTTCAGTTCTGAGACAAGTGTCTCCGCCGTAGCCTCGATACCAGGAAAGAAGTCGGCCCGCCACTCTTCCACGAAGCGATACAGTCGGATGGCGCTGCGTGGAACGTTGACCAGAATCTCTTCAAGTCCGAAAATGACCCGGTGTGTCTTTACTGCTGGATCGTGGCGCTGGGCTGCATCAATTTTTCCGTTGGCCAAAGCCAGTGACGCCAGGATATCCTGCTCAGAGATACCTTTATCGGCTCCCTTGGATCGAGCTCGGACGTGGATGGCATTAAAAGTGAATACACCGCTTGCAGCCTCCGTCCAAATGTCCGGGCGTACGAGAGAGGAGGAGGAGAAATCAAGTGAAGAACCTGCGACCTCGAAAGTGAGATTCTCTGCTCCAGCACGAATATTCATGCTTCCAACGTGAGCCACCAGGATGGTTTGGGACGGTGGACGGATGGCCTGAGTAGGGTGATCATCAGGGGTGGTATTGTTCTGCCAGTACTTGTCGATACGGATTGCACCCTGAGCAAAGTCAACGAGGTGAGGGGAGACAGTCAGTGAGACATCAGCAACGCCAAGTATAGCGATCTGTTGAGTTGTTTGTGTAGGAAGTGAAATGTGAGATGTCGAGCGGAACTGGACGAGCGGGTTAGATCGATATTGAAAGCGTAGCATGGAACTCGTGATGTAGCTGTGAGACTTCGAGGAGATCGACAATATAGTCAGGTGCATGGTTCCAATTCCGCAGGTCACGGATAGTGGAGTGGAGGAGGGCTTCGTAGGGCTTGGATTTTCGGGAGGGGATAGCAGATTCCAGAGATGGGTGTCCATCTCATCGAGCATATCCAAGTCCACCATAAGAATGGCCAAACGAGATTTTATGAGCTGCCGCACTTCTTGGTCCCCGCGCCACTGCGGGGACTCTGAGGTCAGGTTACACTGTCGCAAACATGAGCGAAGATAAAACAAAAATTTGAGTGGACCATTTGTCCGCACAGCGTGCGGGAGCCCTCGCTGAACCAAAAATGATGGTTGTATGATGGAAAGGGGATCCACAAAAGTATCGTCCTTCGTGAGCCAGAGAATATGTCGCACAAGGGCAGGTAATGATGTGGTGAATCCGGTTCTCCATTCTTGACAGATATTCGACAGCATTCCTACACGATTCTTCGCTGCGATTAGTAGGGAGGCTATATATTCCGGGTCTGATGGCCCTATCCGGACTGTGAGATTACCGGAAGAAATGTCGACATGGCCGTGCGAACGGCTCGCCTGGAAGGTGTACATCGACAAGTAGAACTCTGGCTGTTGAGATTCAAGAATAACGCCCGCGGAGGGTGGTAGCCTACGAAGCCCGATGGAGAGTTCGTCAAAGGTCGCTTGGACCGACACCGCAGCACGTTGCGCCTGTGAAGTGGTTCGAATATGTAAATTCGTGAGTGAACTGTGCAAGACGACGACGACATCGACAGCCTGGTTATCTCCAGAACAACCTGCGATTGATACTGGGCCGGTGCTGCCCTTGTCCAGGAGAATCTGCTCCAG
>JBBPRU010000027.1:0-24033 GCA_038093245.1 Boletus holoroseus
CAGCAGGGGGGACTATGGGCCTTTTGGCGCTCAACGCCTTGTTCACCTTGATCAAAGATTACAACTTGGGAGTAGTTACTTGTGATCTCCAACATTTATTTGATCCATCGTCTCCAGGGATTACCCTTCGTTCTATATCCGACTTTACGCCTTCTTCGATAGAGATGTTCTTCATCTCAAGCACCGCGCAAGGTTCTTCCGATTAACCGAGCTCTTTTTGAGCTCAACGTGAGTTTTGCTACCATTCCTTGGGTCCACGAACCTGATACTAATTTGGTTTCCAGTCATTTGCCGGCGTCACTTCTTGCGTCATTTGTCAAGAGACTGTCCCGGCTTTCCCTTGCTGCGCCACCCGCCGCAATCATCATGATTATACCATTGACTTATAACCTCCTCAAGCGACATCCTGCCCTCATGGGGATGATCCATCGGACGCAAGACGTAGATGGTCCCTTTATTGGCAAGTTGAGCATTGCTTTGTGGAACAGCTTCCTGACAAGTTCCATAGACCCTTTCCTACCGGATGAAACTAACCCCAACATCACAAATGCGATTGATTCGTCGTTGTGGGAACTTTATTCGCACAAGCAGCACTATGACTCTGCGGTGTCTACACTGGCACGGATATTTGAAGAAGCATTCACAAAGCCAGGCTATTCCTTGGAAGACTTTCTGGACCATACTTATGGAACGGTGAGTTGCTGGAGCATATTGTGTCGACGTTTTCGCTGAGTAAGTGCGTGAAATCGAAACAGCTCATTGAAACAGAGACAAAACATCAGATCAAAAAGGAACCCGCACTGGCGATGGAGCTCGTTAAAAATCCATTCCCACTTGCCGCGGACGAGGATGTCGAGATTACCATACAGGGTGGACAGGATGCAATGAGCGAGCTCTGGGTCTTGGGGTGACATTAGTTACTTCCGCCTCGGGTACCTACTCGGTATCTAGTACTTGTCTGAAGCTTGTGCAAATATCGACAAACATTTATCCCCCACGTAAAGATGCACCTGACTGGAATCAGCGCCGAGTCAGCTGTGGCCCCAAGCACTCATCGTTGACGGTCAGCATGGACGCGATTCGCGTTTCCAAGGCAAGTGTGCAGACATCATGGTCATTGGAACCAATCTATAGCTAAGTTTGCAAATCCATAGGTCGAGAAAGTTCTCTGCGGTAAATCAGGGAGCGTCCAGTACGGCTCCCTGCACCTGACAGCACACCACCTGATATTTCGTTTTCAAGATCCGGGTAAAGAGGAGATGTGGGCGAGTTCTGTTTCATCTCATCGCTGATCGGTATGCTGAGACCGATTCTAGGTTCCATATCCATTGATTTCGCTCGTCATGCAGCTCCCGCACACTTTGCATGGGCGGAGTCCGATTACTTTCCATACTCGGACGTTTGAGACGTTCTCCATATCCCTTGGGAGTGACCGCGATGCTATTGACGTATTCGAAAGCGTCAAGGAGTTGACGGTGTGCAGTAGGTTGCGCTCATTCCCCAGCAAGTGTTGTAACCAACAAGCCAGTAGCCTCTGTCAATCAACTCTATGCATTTTTCTATTCCCCAAATCCACCCCTGGACTCTATTGGAGGATGGTCAATATACTCTCCGCGCGAGGAGTTTGGACGGATGGGTGTTGGTGTCCGAACGAAGACCTGGCGCTTTACAGACATCAACAAGGACTACCAGGTAAAGCCTTTCTCTGTTAGCTAAATACAATATTTGATTGCGTGTTTAGTTTAGCCCAACTTACCCGTCGCGTTTGGTTGTCCCAACACGGATAAGTGATTCTACGCTTCAGTATGCATCAAAACACAGGAGCAAATGTAGAATCCCTGCTCTCACTTATTTACACTGGGCGAACTACGTAATGACCTTTGTTCTGTTCATAAGTTAAGATTCCTCACTTTACGCCCACAGGCTAGCATAACTCGCTCGAGTCAACCTATGGTCGGAATCAAACAGAACCGCTCTGTCCAGGATGAAAAACTCGTGGAGGCTATCTTTCAAACACATCATTCTCCGGAATCTCGATCCTCAAGCGCCCCGGTTTACGGTGCAACCACCACAAACCTGATTGTAGATGCTCGCCCAACAGCTAATGCTGTTGCAAACACTGCCAGAGGTGCTGGCACAGAGAATATGGAATATTACAAGGACGCAAAGAAGACTTATTCTGGCATCGACCATATCCACGCAATGCGCGAATCACTAGGCAAAGTTGTAGATGCTCTTCGTGAAGCGGATACCGTGGCTGCCAGTGTGAGCGGTTATCTCCCTGGAGAAGCGCAGCAACTTGCTATCCTGGACCGCCAAGCACTGCGCCGATCCGGTTGGCTCCGTCATATGTCTAATATAATGGAAGCCGTGGTTCTCATCGTTCGAAATATTCATATCCACTCGTCTCATGTTCTAATCCACTGCTCGGATGGATGGGATCGGACCTCTCAATTGTCTGCTCTCGCTCAACTCTGCTTGGACCCATACTATCGCACGATGCGTGGCTTTCAGATACTCGTCGAAAAGGACTGGATATCTTTTGGACATCGATTCTTGGATCGATGTGGTCATCTGTCATCAGAAAAGTTTTTTACATCCTTGGCGGACACAGCAAATGGCAGTGGTGGTGCTGATACTGCTCAAGCCTTTCTTGCTTCGGTCCAAAGCCGCTTCGTGTCCCAACATCATATCAAGGAGACGAGTCCTTCTTTCCATCAATTCCTCGAATGCGTTCGTCAGCTGCTGCGGCAGTTTCCTGAACGGTTTGAATTCAATGAGTGCTTCCTACGTACAATCCACTATCATCTTTATTCCTGCCAATTTGGAACATTTTTATACAACTGCGAGCGGGAGCGCAGGTATGGAGAAGATGGACTGTTCCCGTCGGAACGCACTGCAAGCCTCTGGGACTTCCTAAACTCGTCACCACAAGTGGAGAAGCACAAGAATCCATCGTATGACAGTTCATTGGATGATCCAACGCGCAGAGATTGCAAAGCGGACATGGGAGTGCTGTTTCCCAATCCCAAGGACGTTCGTTTTTGGTATGAACTTTATGGTCGCACGGACGAGGAAATGAATGGGAGAGCCGTTATCTCACAAGTCAAGGACGAACTTGAGTCCCCTGCTTCGGTCGATGGTCTCGATGACGATGCTGTCAGCGAAACCCCACTTCCACCAACTTTTGATTCCCCCTCGATCATACCGTCCCCTTCTCCTTCATTGTCGTCGTCCAGATCTGCCGCTCCCGAGGGCTTGTCTTCCGGTTTTCAGGGATTGTGGGCATCCTTACCTGACCTTCCCCAGAAAGTTGCCGACGGTTTCACAAGCGTGGGGGCTTCGACGACTCTGAAGGCTTCTTGGCCTCCGGCACAACCGGCTCTACCGGGCAGCAGTTCGTTACCACACGGTCCGGTGCGAAACCCAAATCCCACAGATTTCTTCTCTAGCAGCGGAGTGAAATCTGTTTGGGGAAAGTTATCGTCGAATGCCACCGCAGCATTCTCAGCCGTGCAAGAAGCATATGATGGAGTCACGAAAGATTCAAAAATTCCCTCGAGAGGATCTGGAGACAGGGAAAATGTCGGAAAGACATCTGAGCTCCAGCCTCACGGCGTTGACGATGGGCAATATCTGTCAACCATCTCCGGGTCACCGTATAACCCTTGGGACAGCGTGAAGCCGCAGAAGCCTATACCGGCATTGCCGACCGACAATCCCTGGAGCACTGCGCGCTCGCGCTCCCCCAGACAGTTGATTTCCGCCCGGGAAGTGGCGGACTCAGGACCACACGCTGCGGGCCTGACGGTTACACATTCGCCACATGAACGTAACACTGCAACTAACACTGCAACTGGTCTGTCTCGCATCGCAAACCAGAGTCCTGGCGTGGGGACGGGTCCTCCCACGCGGTTGAGCGGTGAGAGGAAAATCGACGAGGAGCAGAAGCGACCCACGAATAATACAGATCCCCTCGGGGTTGGATTGTTTTGATCTCCAGTTTTGGTGTACTAGCTGTACATGTAACCAGTGCGGTGACACGGTTGATATCCACCATGCAACCGCAATGGCGTGATGCGAACAATTAGATAAGCGAGCCAGTGCTTTTATTTAATTGCCAATCTGGAAATATTTTGAACACCACCTTCCTTGTTCCCTCCCTCCCTCCATCGCTCTATGTCCCCCAACGGTAGCGCACGCCCGGCCCTTGCCCCAGGGCACTTCCTCTTCACATCTGAGTCCGTCGGTGAAGGCCACCCAGGTGCGTCTTACGCGACTTTTGGACAGGCCACTCCTGACGTTCCTCAGACAAGATCTGTGACCAGGTCTCTGATGCTATCGTGAGTGTCCCACATCATACATCTTGAAAAGGCCTTCTTATTCGGTTAACTAGCTTGATGCCTGTCTCGCACAAGATCCTTTCTCAAAGGTCGCCTGTGAGACGGCCTCCAAGACAGGCATGATCATGGTCTTTGGCGAGATCAGTACCAAGGCCCAGCTTGACTACCAGAAGGTCATCCGCAGCACTATCAAGCAAATTGGCTACGATGACTCTTCCAAAGGCTTTGACTACAAGACGTGCAACATTCTCGTTGCAATCGAACAGCAATCGCCTGATATTGCCCAGGGTCTTGATCACGGCTCTCTGGAGGAGCATGGTGCCGGTGACCAGGGCATCATGTTCGGCTATGCTACCGATGAGACTGAGGAGTACATGCCTTTGACGATCACGCTTGCCCACAAGCTCAATGCGGCAATGGCTGCTGCTCGCCGCTCTGGACTACTGTCCTGGCTGCGACCTGACTCCAAGACACAAGTCACCATCGAGTACAAGAACGATGGCGGTGCCATGATCCCTCTTCGAGTCGACACCATTGTCATCTCGACGCAACACGCTGAAGAGATCTCAACGGAGCAGCTTCGGAGGGAAATTCTGGAAAAGATTGTCAAGGGGGTTATTCCTGCCAACCTCCTTGACGACAACACCGTCTACCACGTATGTATTGTCTCTCACTTGCGGTATCTTGATATTGACAAAAATATCAGATTCAACCCTCGGGCCGCTTTGTTATTGGTGGTCCCCAGGGTGATGCTGGTTTGACTGGCCGCAAAATCATTGTTGACACGTACGGCGGTTGGGGAGCGCACGGTGGAGGTGCCTTCTCTGGCAAAGACTTTTCGAAGGTCGACCGCTCAGCTGCCTACACGGCTCGCTGGATTGGTACAACACTCTACTTCTTCGAATGAGCTACATACTGATGACCATTTTAGCCAAGTCCCTCGTTGCTGCTGGTCTTGCTCGCCGGGTTCTCGTACAGCTCTCATACGCTATCGGTGTTGCTGAGCCCTTGTCCATTTATGTCGACACTTATGGCACTGGCAAGAAGTCGAATGACGAGCTTGTTACGATTATCCGCAAGAACTGGGATCTCCGACCCGGAGTCATGGGTGAGTTTGACATCTTGACTAACTATTCGCTCTTGTAACACTACGTACAGTTCGTGAGCTTGAGCTCCAGAAGCCTGTCTATCTGCGCACTGCGTCCTACGGTCATTTCGGTAACCCAAACTATACGTGGGAGAAGCCCAAGAAGCTCGTCTTCTGATTGCCTTCCACCATTCGTGCCCCAAGAGTTGGCACTTTTGTAATTATTCCGCCTGGCATCGGAAGTTCATCCTTCCGCTCATTCTTGCAACACCACGCCTGTAGAACACACAATTTCGTCTTCTTCTTCATCCTGTAGCATTGCGCCGGGAGAACCAGCACATACACAACCCACTACCCGGGCAGCAGCCCATCACGCCAACGACATATATATAACCCATATAACCCTATCGTAGTAGTGAAGAATACAACCCGCGTTCAACCGCGTATTGCACCGAAACTTGCGTATTACTGTGTGAGCGAGATGTCAGTATCAAGAAGAGGCCAACAAAAAAAATCGCTTGAACACGTACGTAGTGCGTGAAACAGTATACTATATGGGGAACGTAGATGCGGTCGTGCCCGCCGTGGACCACTGACGAGAAAAACTTAAGATGGATGTCCCAGTGTCGCATTAGAGGCGACCCTCCATCCACACCTTTATCTCTCCCTTCCACCTCACTCACCCGTCTGCGCCAGTGCGTCTCATTCCAACTGATTACCTTCACAAATTGATCGACTTGTAGTGTGTGGCATATTAGGACTATTGTTACACGACCCCACCGTCGATGCGGCTGCCGAGATCTGTGAAGGTCTTTCTTTGTTACAGCACCGCGGTCAGGACGCATGTGGCATCGTCACCTGTGGTCCCAAAGGCCGTCTCTACCAATGCAAAGCGAATGGAATGGTCAGGGATGTATTCGATGACAAGGCGCTTGGAAGGCTCATCGGCGGAATGGGAGTCGGGCACGGTGAGACTCTCTGATAAGTGGTAGTTCCCATCTAATCCTCAGGATGTCCCCAAGTTCGGTACCCGACAGCTGGCAGCTCCAACCACGCTGAAGCTCAACCTTTCTACGTTAATTCACCCTACGGTATCGTACTTGCACATGTATGTCCACTTTTGCGATGATCGCCAGGGACGCAATTTTTTACGCAGCGTTGCTTCATAGAATGGAAATCTTATCGACAGTACAGCTTTATTGCAGTACATGGATGCCACAGCACATCGGCACATCAACACCTCGTCCGATTCTGAACTGCTCTTGAATATCTTTGCCGACAATCTTCAACAAACCGGCAAATTTCGTATAAATGAAGAAGACATTTTCACTGCTACCGGAGGCTTGATGAAGCAATGCAAGGGAGCGTACGCTTGTGTCGCGATGATTGCAGGATTCGGAATCATCGCTTTCAGGGACCCGAATGGGATCCGACCCGTTGGGATGGCGTTTCGGAAAGCCGCTACTGGCAAGGATTGGCTATTCGCGAGCGAGAGTAACGTGGCCGACGCCGGTGGTTTCAGTGACTGGCAAGATGTCAAGCCGGGTACATTTGTGAATCCCCACTGTTGTCCAGAGATACTAATGTCCTCACAGGTGAAGCTGTTATTGTCACTCGCTCCGGGATTTCGCGACGCGTTGTTGCTGAACCGGCAACGTTTGCACCCGATATTTTTGAATACGTTTATTTCGCCCGACCCGATTCCGTATTGGATGGCGTGAGCGTGTATCGGAGCCGGATGGCCATGGGTGATGCACTCGCGGAAGAAGTAAGCAAGATTTTGGTAGAGAAGAACATCACCGTAGATGTTGTCATTCCGGTCAGCCCGTCCCTCCAAATGATCTGATTTGTCATCTAATCGTCAATGTTAGGTACCTGATACGTCGCGTGTCGCTGCCTTGAACCTGGCTCAGAGGCTGCAGCTTCCTTACCGGGAGGGATTCATCAAAAACCGGTATGTTGGCAGAACTTTCATCATGCCGGGACAACAAATGAGGCACGTTCCCAATCTTTTACCCAACCGTCCATACTGACGATGTCCAGGAGGAAGAATGTGAGGAAGAAGCTTAATGCCATGGCTCTCGAGTTTGCCGACAAATCTGTCCTGCTGGTTGACGGTACATCTCACAATCCTGGGAACTATATTGTACGATGGTCACACACCTCTTTCAGATTCAATCGTGCGAGGTACAACCTCCAAGGAAATCATTCAGATGGCAAAAGACGTTGGCGCAAAGAGGGTCGTCGTGGCGAGTTGTGCTCCCCCAATCCGGTAGGTCTTTCTATTTCTCTCCAGTCGCCCGCTTTTTGATCTGCTGCGCAGGTATTCCAACGTATATGGCATCGACATGCCCTCACGTTCAGAACTCGTCGCATACGGTCGCACGACCGAAGAAATCGCAGAGGCCATCGGTGCAGACCTTGTCATCTTCCAGAAGCTCCCAGACTTGATTGCCTCTGTCCGCCGATTTAATCCGTCAATCGAAACGTTTGACTGTTCGGTCTTTACGGGCGACTATGTTACAGGGGGTATTGATGAAAGATACTTGACCTACATCGAGTCGCTGAGAGCTGACCATGTGAAGAACAGGACGGCTCCAACTGGCCGCAAAGCTGCGGAAGGCAAGGGCATGAGTGACTCGAATGGCCACGACGGGCAGCCTGTGACTGGTTCGAATGCGGTTGCGAACGGGGCAGACGACACTGTTGGCTTACACAACACTTGGAACGTCAGCTAATGACCATACAACAAGTAACATTTATGCTCTGCTTATAGAAACGACTCGGAGGTCATCGGTCACCTTGTGCCTCAACACCATCATAATAATAGAAAAAAGGGGGAAATACCGTAGCTAGCGATGCATGATTCTTTGATACTACATGAAATACGAGAACAAAATCTAGATGCTTACTTCTTAGCGATAGATGCACGTTATGACACCGCCAGTAGTATCGTGGTATGTTCATTGAAGGCGTGTTCAACTACAACGTCACGCGCGATCGTGTCACCGAGCAGGCACGCTGCGATTATTATTCCCCCCTTGAGAGGGGAGCTGTGAGAGGGCCCGGTGCTTTGGCATGAATAACGATGCCATAGGATCCCTCTTTTGTATCGGTGGCTTGGAGGGACGAGGCTCAGTGGCTTGCGATAAAGGGTGAGCAGGTGGTGGCAGTTGTGGTGGTGAAAGAGGGCCCTTCTTGGAAACGGGATCTGCCGAGTTTGTGGTTTGAACAGGACGACGAGGTGTCGTTTGTGGCATCAAAGCCGAAGGGCGGCTGATGGAGAGGGTTTTAACAGTTATCCGACTATTGACAGGTTTCGCCGACGAAGCCACAAGTGGGCTTGCTGTGGTTTGGGGGTGTACCTTGCCGTGGGGTATTTGGGGGGCTAGCCGGGGAGCATACAGGGACCTTCGGAGTTTAGTCGCTTCGTTCTTCGTTTTCTGAAACAGAGACTTAGGCTCGTTAGACGTTCTCCCTGGAGGGTGTGTCAGTCGGGCAAAACCAGGAGAAGGTAACGCTTACATGCGGTGCGCGCGCGCTTAGCGGGAGGCAATTTGTCGGTCAATTTGACCTCTCGTTCTCTCTTTCGTTCAGCTGCCTCCATGCGCTGGTTTCTGAGCCTTAATGCGGCCTCTTCAAGTCGATGTGCCTCGGCCTCGCGAAGAAGCTGTATGCGGGAATGAAACGGTGTACTGGACCTACATGGGGCAGGGACATACAAAATATTGATCGCGCCAGGATTCAGGTTGTTCGTCAACATTTCGTGCGAGTTGTTCGGCAAGCAAAGGATAGGACTTGAAGCACAGATGTTCCCAGAGATCTGGTGGTGTCGAGTCAAAGGCGAAAGGAAGCGAGTTCGGCGCTCAACGGGGACGTACCTGAGGTGTCTTGTTCGAGATACTGCATCAAGGATGAGAGAGGAGACTGTGATGAAGTGGGATGGACTGACAGGAGAAGATTGCTCCAAGCGGAGCAAGGTATCTGCAGAGCAGCATTCGAGCACGGGTTTAATAACATCGTACCGTACATCATCGCCAAGACAAGTTATGGCTGTTGGGGAGATAAGGTCAAGGGTGAGGATAGGGGAAAGGACATACCATCCGCATGAGCTGACAGGACTGGAAGGAGAGGAGGTGGTGGGCATTGAGGCGAGAGGAGAAGGGGAGAAGGGTTACTCACCACGCTGGCAATAAGATACGAGAGAGGGGACTCGGTGACGGAGAGCAAGATCAGACTCTGGGGCCATTGGGGAGGACGGAGAGCGGGTTAGAGGTTATGGCTGTCGCACCGCCGCGCCTTTAATACGATCACACATGCCAAATATATACAGTCACAGATACTGTGCTACTCCTCCTCCTCCTCCTCCTCCTCCTCCTCCTGCTCAAACACCCGCTCCTGTGCATTCATCGCCCCCAGCACGTCCTCCGATTGCCCCTTTTGTGTCGCTAGTCGTTGTCCTGCTCACCCATGTCATATCATGTCCAAGTGCTTCAAGCACGCACTCACTGATGAGCGTGTGGATTGCCTCCTGTGTCTTTCTCTCGAGTCTCGCAAGCTTCTTCTCCGTTTCCCTCTTGAGATCCCAGTTCGGCCGTCTCGGCGCAATGTTGAACACGTCCTGCAAGCGCTCAGTTGTGCACGGTGTTGGCCTGTGTCACCACCCACAAGTTCCTGGGCTCTGCGTTGTTCATCCTCCTCAATGATCTTCTCCGCCATACCTTCAACGTTCTTTTCAACAGTGTCTTGAGTCAGTCTACCATTTTGCGTGTGCTTCCTCAACGTCCGCGTTTCTGGGTCAAAGTTTCGGTTCTGTAACATAGACCCACTACACAACGCGCGTTAGCAAACGCCGGTCGTAGAGCGATGTACAGCGCACCCATTGTCGGCATCTGCGCGTCCCTCCTTTCTGTTTCTGAGTGCCACCAGCCGTGCCTTGCGTGCTTCCGACGCCTCTTGGAGAGACATTGTCGTCGTCGTTCAGCCAGTCTGCCCCAGGTGACTAAGCAATAGTATATTAGTTTGACAAGTACACTTTACGGACGTCGTTTGGGATGCTTCCGGTATGGCACCAACGCTGCTTTAAACCGCACTTTCCCCTCTCTCGCTACTTCTCCCTCACCTCACCTTACCTCGCCGGCGCCCAAAATGCTATCGATACCGCCCAGTTTCCGTGCGACTCCATAAGGTATGTCTCTTTCTCCGGTCAAAGTACAGTACGTGAAATCACCGTTCCTGCAGGAACTTTTCCATCATTGCCCACATTGGTATCTTTCTTCTGTCATCCACATAGTCCTACACACTCACACTCACTCTAGACCATGGTAAATCCACCTTGGCCGATCGGTCAGTCAACTTTGTCATCTCATGGGCAGGCTCACCTTACTTCTGTGGTCAGACTTCTAGAGGTGCAATTGCACGCAGCTCCCCGCATGTCATTCTGCCAACACATGTTTAGCTTACAGGAACCATTCCAAAGAAAGCCTTTGGTTCCAACCAGCAGGTCCTAGACAAACTCAAAGTCGAGCGAGAGCGCGGAATTACCGGTGAGGTACTTTAGACTCGGTGCCATATCAAGCTCACTCATGTAGCGCATAGTCAAGGCTCAGACAGCGAGGTAAATATTCCGTTCGCGCACCAGGGAACTGTCTCACTGTTGTCCGTCAGTATGATGCATGTCATCAATGCGAAGAAATACCTCCTCAATCTTATCGACACCCCCGTGAGTTTCTTGTAGCGGGTACTTAAAAACTTCTCTGACCTCATGCCAGGGACACGTTGACTTTTCATGGGAGGTTTCCCGTTCTCTGGCAGCTTGTCAAGGCGCGCTTTTACTGGTGGACGCCACGCAAGGTGTTCAGGCCCAATCCATTTCCGTATTTCACATCGCCAAGGAGAGGGGCTTGACTATCATTCCTGTTCTCAACAAGGTCCGCGTTTTTGAGCCCCGTTGGTCATCCAAGTTCCTCAACCGACGTCAACGCAGATAGATATGTCTACATCACAACCTGAACGCGTCGCTTTACAATTGCAGTCTACTTTCGGTGTAGATCCCGTTGATGTATTGCGGATTTCCGCTAAAACCGGTCAAGGTGTGGAGGCTGTGCTTAGAGCTATCGTTGAACGAATACCTCCTCCATCCGCATCCGCGGAGAAATCTCTGAAGGCTTTGTTATTCGACTCCTAGTAAGTACTTGGTCGGTGATTCTACTTGCCAACATTGAATCATTGTAGCTATGATCGATATCGAGGCGTCATCTCGCTCGTGAGCCTTCACGACGGGGCGATTCGTAAAGGTACATTCAAGTTAACATGTACTTGAAAACTATCTAATGTTTAAGTCTCATTTTCACGCTGACAGGTGACAAAATTGCGTCTTGCCATACTCGAAAGAAGTACGAAGTACAAGAAGTTGGTGTCATGCACCCGGAAGAGCTTCCTACTGCGAGCTTGCAACCTGGACAAGTCGGTTATATAGCTTGTAACATGAAAGAATCGTCCGAAGGTCCGTGGAGTTGCGTTTTTACCAGAGTTGTCACTCATGTGATCATCTAGCGCATGTCGGAGATACTCTCTACCGAGTTGGTGCACCAGTGGATCCAATGCCGGACTTTCGCCCCGCGAAGGCCATGGTAAGCATGTCTCGTTTCTCGTAACCTAATTCTCAGGGTCTCCAGGTCTATGCTGGTATTTTCCCCGCAGATACGAACGACTTTATCAAACTCGAGGAATCTATCAAACGTGTGCGTAACTGTCCCCCACCCTTTTTGCTTCATCTCTCACCAAACGCATATCCAGCTGACACTTACTGACCGAAGTGTCTCGGTCCAACGCGAATCCTCCTCCGCGTTGGGGCAAGGTTGCCGCCTTGGGTTTCTCGGAACTTTGCACATGGACGTTTTCCGCCAGCGTTTGGAAGATGAGTACGACGCAAACATCATCGTTACCGCTCCTACCGTGCCTTACAAAGGTGCTTGCCCCTGCCACCCAGATTACAGCAGCTAATGATGAGATTTGACAGTCGTTTATAAAGACAAGATCGTCATCGTTAGCAATCCTACGGAGTTTCCGGATCTCTCAGACTCTTCTACAGGTGTCAAAGAGGTTCAAGAACCAGTGGTCAAGGCAACGATCATTGTTCCCGAAGGTCTGCCGTATTCTCCTACGTTTTCTGCCACTGCTGGACTTTCCTCAGATTACCTTGGCGAGATGATGGAACTATGTTTTGGGCATCGTGCGGAAGACTTGGATCATCGTTATTTGGACGCTGGGGTGACCAGATCCGCTCGCATTATTATGACATGCACCGTCCCCTTGAGCGAGATCGTTACCGACTTCTTCGACAAACTCAAGAGCAAGAGTTCAGGATACGCAAGTTTCGAGTGTGTATCATTATTGTTTCCTAGGTCGGCATGAACTGACAATGCAGTTATGAGAATGCCGGGTATAAGCGGAGCGATCTGTCTAAGGTGAGGATATGCACTGGGTGTTAAGACTTCGGCTCGATTTATTCCAAACTAGATGGTCTTTCTCCTGAACGGAAAACCAGTGGACGCCCTTGCATTGATTGTGCACCGATCTGCACAGCAAGATATCGGGAGGGCATGGGTCAAGAAGTTGCGTGAGTGGTCACTAGTCACTGATTAATGATTTTTGCTTAACTCGATCCGACATTGACTGCAACTAGACAAGGTTATTCCCCGTCAACTGTTTGAGGTGCCAATCCAGGCAGCTATTGGAAAAAAGATCATCGCTCGTGAAACATTGAAAGCAATGCGTGCCGATGTCACGGCTGGTTTGTATGGAGGTGCGTATTAATTATGTGAGGACTGGTTGCCTCGCTAGACTATTGTTCTGCAGGTCATTATGAACGCAAGATGAAACACCTCGAGAACCAAAAGGAAAGTAAACGTCGTATGAAGCGAATCGGCAGTGTGGATCTACCACAGGAGGCCTTCTTCGACATTTTGAGCACCAAAGCAAAGTAGTCGTGCAAGATCGAAGTATTCCAAAATACTGGAAGGTCCACATCCCGCAACTCTATTAAAGCTCATAGTCCTCGTCATCGTAAGCTTCCTTGATGAGTCGGTATACTGACGACGGTGGATGATCGCCACTGCGAAGATGGTTGGTACAAGTAGAGGCAGTACACAAGAGACTCACTCGTTTGTAACATATGCATCGATCATCTCTGGTCGCACATAATCATAGAATGGATTCATGACGTCCACTTTATCTACCAGATCGCCCTCTTCAAACCCAAGGACGCTACTGGGATCTCCAAAATCAAGTGCACCATATTCGTGGTATAAATTCCATTGAGGGGTAAGTTTAAATTGTCCTGCACAAACGACGACTGGAGTGCTGTGTGCGCGAGCAGCTGTAGCAGCCAGGAGTGACCCCGTAATGGCGAACATCCCGCCATTAGCAAGAATAGCATGCGCGCCAAGTACGACTTTGTTTATTCGCGACATAAGAGCATATATCGAAGAGTCGGGAACAAGGACTGTGGATATGCCTGCGGACGAGAGTGACTCGGCCATCTCATGGCCGCTGTATCTGTTAGCCAGACAAAAAGAGTCGGAATTCGCACTGGAATGAGATTGAGGAAGCACTGACGTTGGAGCGGTCTCCGCGACGATGACAGTATATTTCCGATAAGGAGCGGCCGACTTCAAAAATGCCACTACTGTACTCGACTTTCCTATTGTGAGGATGATCTCACTGGAG
The DNA here is from genome assembly GCA_038093245.1 of Boletus holoroseus. Classification (NCBI taxonomy): domain Eukaryota; kingdom Fungi; phylum Basidiomycota; class Agaricomycetes; order Boletales; family Boletaceae; genus Boletus; species Boletus holoroseus. Next base: position 14,161 of record JBBPRU010000027.1, read on the forward strand.
ACATGCTATTTGAGCCCGGCGCGCACCAAGAGATCGACGGAGAGACAACATACTCGGAGTGTATGTGATCTTTTGCATTCTTGGATATATTGTCGTATACCGTTTCAAGCTCGTCAAAGACGTCTTGTATAGCCTCCATGAGTACAGGCTTCAGTGTTCGAGCGAATGCATCGGGATCATCAGGGTTGTTTTCCTTCAAGGTACCTCGCGCCTCGTGGGAACCATTTTGAGGGGTGGCTTGCTTACGGGGCTGTCCTTGGGAGACAAACTTTGCAATCGAGAACGTAGGTTTCGAGGTCGGTGGGGCCTCCGTGCCTTGGGACGCCGTATGATATTCCTCTCGGATGTGATGCAAAACCTTGCGAACAGTATTTCCTACCGTATACTCTGGACAGGGAAAATAAAGATCAGATGTCGATCCGACGTACGCGCGGAGAGGTCCATCCATACCTTTTGGTTGAGCATCCACTAATTTTCGGCCTACGGAACGGATGATTTCAACCAGCTGGTCGATGTTGGAAAAACGAGCCTTGGAGACGACCTGTCGGAGGACGAGGATGGTTTCCAGCGCGGTCTCTCGGGATCCGACAACCTGCCTATGGGACTGAGGTGAAGTTGGAGCTCTGGAACAGAAAAACTCTACCGACCGTCTCCGAAGTTTGGCTGCAAGATTTTCGACAGCTTTTTGACTTGCTGCGACTGAAGGATCTGTGGCCATTGTCCACGAACTTGAGCTTTGATGGGGGAAATTGCAAGATGTGACTCGTGCTCCCAGCGCTGGTGAGGCCGTAATGATCAACTTTCCATAAAGAGCAACCTGGTTCAACGAATACTTTTACTGGCAAAATTGTCTATGATATACTGATCCGCTCAAACATGCCAGTCCAGCCTATCTGCCCACTTCCCAGGAAGCAACTCGGAAATTTGTTCAACATCTTTATCACCCCTCCCAGACAGACACTACAGGATAGAGTCAGCTTAACCCACTCCATCGATTCAAAAACATCTCACTATAACTAAATCCGTCTCTTTCGTGAGCATCTTTGCCCGGCGAACCCCTTCCCAGATGGCGTGCGATGACTCCAGCGCTTGACCTCTCTTTAGCGATCATTCAACGACATGGGACATCGACTAACCGGGAATAATTCCTTCGAGTTGCGTGATGAGGCGGAACCCTCTCAGCGCCTCTTCGTCTGTCGCAACTACGTACTCTGCACGACCAGATTCCTTCAGCCAAGCGTGCTCTGGTCCAACTCCAGGGTAATCTAGACCCGCACTGATAGAGTGTGTCTCGATTATCTGACCAACGCTAGATTGTAGGATATACGTCCGCACGCCATGAAGCACGCCAGGTTTTCCTTTGGAAAGCGTGGCACTGTGTCGATCTCCATCGAGACCTTGTTCCTTGTTGTCAATTCGCGATTCGCTAAAATATCGGAATACAAACCTTCGCCACCAGCTTCCACACCGACCAATCGGACGTTCTTGTCGGGTATAAAGTCGTAGAATGTGCCAATCGCATTACTCCCACCACCAACACATGCGACAATGACATCGGGAAGTTTTCCTTTGATTTTGTGAAGCTGCGACTTGATTTCCTTCCCTATCACCTTTTGGAAATCCCGGACGATGGTAGGAAAAGGGTGGGGTCCGATGCATGATCCAACGAGATAATGTGTATTAACTACGTTGGTTACCCAGTCACGCAATGCTTCGTTGACTGCGTCCTTGAGTGTTCGGGATCCCGACTCAACTGGAACAACCTTGGAAACGAATATTCTAGGAATGAAGCAAGGTGAAGGGACCGATAACTCACCGTCGCACCCAGCATTTTCATCCGGAAGACATTTAGTGCCTGACGTCTCACGTCCTCCGCACCCATATACACGACACATTCCATCTCGAATCTGGCGCACACAGTGGCAGTTGCGACGCCATGCTGTCCGGCACCGGTCTCTGCGATGATTCGCTTCTTTCCCAAACGTTTGGCGAGAAGGATCTGTGTATTGTCAAGTTTACACCATACTGATCGTTCAGAGTGGGCCACCTGCCTGGCCAATAGCATTGTTAATCTTGTGTGAACCGGTATGGTTCCTATGTAAGCTATCAGCTGAGAGGGATTGGTAGCTACAAGCGCACGTACAGATCTTCTCGTTTCAGCCAGATTCGAGCACCACCGGCATGCTTTGTCAGGGACTCTGCAAAATACAATTTCGAAGGACGATTCATATAATCATAGTAGCTTTCAAATTCCTTCCAGAAGTCGGGGTCGCTGAGGGCTGCTTTGTGTGCTTCCTCAAGTTCAAGGAGGCAATCGAACAATGCCTCCGGAACAAATTGCCCCCCAAACTGCCCGAACCTTGCGGGCAGGGAACTTGTTGCAATTTGAGAGGTTATCTTCTCCAAGTTGGAAGGAGCCGATGTCGATAGGGACGGTGGGGACCGTACTGGTGGAGAAGGTTCACCCTGGCTGATTTGACGGCAGAATGATTCTATCGCGTGTGGTATGGTGTCTGAAGATGCTTCCTTGATGATAGAGACCAGACGACTACCGATGACCGCGCCATCGGCGCCAGCGCTCTGAACATACTCAAAGTGAGCCCGGGTAGCTACACCAAAACCAACCGCGATAGGAATAGAGGTGTAATCTCGGACACGGGCGATGATGTCAGGGAGTTCGCGATTGATTCTGCCTTGGACGGAGGATCCGGTAATACCCATCTGCGGATGGTTCAGAGTCGGTGACGCGACGAAATACGGATCAAACATACCCTGGAAACTACGTAAATGAAAGAGTCTGCAATGGATACGAGAAATTTTATGCGGTTCAAGGATGTCGAAGGAGCTATAAGTGGGACATAGGACATGCTAGAAATCGAGATTATCGTTCAAATGGAGGGCCAGGAGGGCTGCTGGTTGACATACTCGGCTCTATGGCACTTTTCCCTAAAGTTGATGGCTTCTTCAGGTGGGAGGTCTACCATGATGAAGCCATTTGCTCCAGCCTCTCTCGCATCCTGAATGGACTTTTCTTCCCCATAAGCGATCATGGGATTGTAATAACCTGCAGGTCACGGGATTGAGTGACACAATACTTTGGAGTAGGTAGTAGGGACCAACCCATAAGCAACACGGGAACAGTAAGACCCTGTTGACGTGCCTCTCTAACTTGACCAAGCACGGTAGCATAATCAATGGCGTTATGAACCGCAATCTGGCAACTTCAATACAAAAGTAGACAAGCAAAGGGGGACTCTACCAACCGCGTTAGTCTCTTGAAGGGCAGGGCCATCGGCGATCGGGTCTGAGAAAGGTATTCCTAGTTCGATAATGTCTACCCCACCCTTTTGCATGGCCAGACATATAGGAACAGTATCGGTTGGTCTCGGATATCCTGCGGTGACAAAGGTCACGAGAGCACAAGTCCCCTGTCCCGCTGGTTAGTGGTGCTCCCTGTTCCCCAAGAAACAGATGAACATTGGCCTTTTTGGATTCGAAAACAGACTTGATGGCTTGCATAGTCGTTGTAGGGGTGATAAGTAGTACTTGTCGGAGTTTGATCAGACGGTCATCGGTGCTTTTGACCAAGTTGGCTCGGTTAGATGCTCGTTGCAATCGCACACCACCATGGAGCCTCCACAACCCTCAGACGAGGCCAGGGTGCTCGTCATATACACAGGTGGAACAATCGGCATGCTTGTTGGCGCCCAGGGATACGTACCCGAACCCTTCTTCCTCACAGAGACTCTCAGAAGGCAGAAGCGGTTTCACGACCCTCTCCAAGATTCCCTCTTTTCAAACGCAGCCTCCGTCAAAGGCTACAGAGAATGGTCGACTAGTGGAAAATCCAGTCCGTCCGCCTCAGAGATACATCTTCCCTCCACTTCCAGTGTCTCCCATTCCACCCTACGGGTCAAGTCATCGCGTCCTATCGGCAGAGCACAGACGCTCGCTCCCGACGCGACTAACACGCCCCTAGATGATATTCAATGCGAAAAGATTTCAGACGATATTTATCAAGCAATGCTTCCTTCCTTGGTTACTCCCAGAAGCGTTGCACCTGGTCTCAGTGGTGGGAAGCGTATCCGGTATGCTATTCTCGAGGTATGTGATAGGGTCAACGAGACAATTCGATGGCAAACGAGGATGTCAGTGGGATCCTTTACTGGACAGCAGTAACATTGAGATAAACGGTGCATGTGATCTTCATGTTTGCGACACACTGTTCTCCCCTGACCTCCCGCAGACTGGATTCGTATAGCAACGGAGATAGAGCTCAACTACGTGGATTTCGATGCGTTTGTGGTTCTTCATGGGACAGACACCATGTCTTATTCATCCAGCGCGCTGAGCTTCTTACTCGAAGACCTTGGTAAAACTGTGGTCAGTTCCCCTTCCATCTGTTCCAGATCAAAATCCCATGAAGACCCTCGTTACCTGTCATAGATTCTAACTGGCGCACAAATATCCCTCTCCCAGCTTCGGAACGATGCTGTAGATAATCTTCTCGGGGCATTGACTATCGCAGGACATTATATTATACCAGGTACTCCTGCATTGTCCGGATCATGAGTGTATGTTCAACGTTGCTAGAGTGTAGCCTATATTTCAACCATACCCTCTATCGCGGGAATCGAGTCTCGAAAATATCTTCCTACGATCTGAATGCCTTTCATAGTCCAAACTTTCCTCCTCTAGTCAATGGTCCGTCCCACATTTCGTGGGTCTATACTCGCTGATCTTTTCATGCCCTCCAATATAGTTGGGATCGATATCGTGGTGAACTGGAATGAAGTGTTGAGGCAAACGAACTTGCGTCGTTTCAGAGCTCATAAAGGTTACTTAGGTATCATTCACCATGAGCCTCACTGATCGTCATCTGCGTTTGCAGAAATGAACCCCCGCGTTGGTAGGCGGTCAAACTAGCTTACATTTTCATTCCTCATTGGTTTGCAGCGACTCTTCGCCTGTTTCCCGGAATGAGTGATGCCACTGTTAATGCATTCCTAGCTCCGCCAAACCGTGGTATTGTACTCGAGACCTTTGGCGCTGGAAATGCACCACAGAGGTCTGATCTAATGGCAGCTCTCAAGCAGGGATGCGACTCGGGAATTGTCATTGTTGCGATAACACAGTGTTTGAAGGGTTCCGTCTCTGGTGCATATGAGACTGGCAGAACCCTCCAGCAGGTTGGCGTTGTTCTGGGCGGGGATATGACGCCAGAGGTAACACAACCCCTCAAACTGCCCCTATATTACGATGCTAAGAGCTCAATCAACAGTGCGCCCTCACGAAACTCGCTTACCTCTTATCCAAGCCCGAACTCAGCGTCAATCAAGTTAGGGAACTAATCAGCATGCCACTACGCGGTGAACTCACCCGTCCCACACTTTCGCGACCAACCCGACCACCGACGGCGGCACCTGACCCACCGAGCATTCAGGGGCTTTTAGCACAGTTTGTACGGCTTTCTAGTTCAAGTTCGGCGCACCAAATACCAAGGATCACTTTCTCTCCATCCCTAGGGGAGGATGCTCAGGATGCTGCTGCGTCATGGTCTGGCACCGCCACTGAGACAGCATCGACTGAAGCAGCTCTTCTTCCCCTGCTCATGCACCTTGCTGCTGCTCGCAATGACGTAGAGAGCTTAAAATTTTGCATGGCCACCGCGGCTACATGGGAAGCGGAAGAAATAACACCAGCCTCTATTCCAGGGGGCATTGTGAATTGCCTTGAAGCTGGCTCTGGTCGTTCTCCTCTACATGTGGCATCACTTATCGGGAATGCCGCCAGCGTCGTTTGGTTACTAAGATCTGGTGCACTCGTGCATCTCAGAGACACTCTTGGACATACTGCCTTGTATTATGTCAGTGCATTCTCCCCCGTAGCCTGTGTTCTGCTGATTAGACTCGACTCACCGTAGGCGGCTCGCCAGGGACATGGGGATATTGTAGATATCCTTGTAGGTGCTGGAGCCAACCTCGGAGGCTTGGATTACGAAGCTGGATATGCTGAACTGTCTCTGAAAAATGCGCTCGATTCCGGGGACCAAAATGCCATCGAGGTTTGGAGCAAAACCGGGATGAGGATGTCTATTCGAAGTTCGGTGTTGAAAGATTGAGAACGCTAGTCAATACACAGTAAGGTATGCGGGTAAAGTAATGTCGACGATAGTGTATATTACGGCTGCGAGCCACGATCTTCAACTTCCATTTTCCCTATATCAGATCCAGATTCGGATGAATCCTTTGCGGTGTCTCTTATCTTTTCGCGAAGCGAGTTGAGAAACAGCCCCTGTTGCGCACATGCAAATGTAAATGTATCTCCCATGTATTCCAGCCCCTGGACAAAGGCTTCCGGTTCCTTGTCGAGATGTAGGGGGGTGTATTTGATCCGGCGATGTATAAAGTCATCTTCGGATGCAGGTTCGCCATTTGGACCTCCGAAACCATCGAATATACGCATGGTAAAGACAATACCTATCAGTGGTGTCACTTTGATGAGCAGTAGCCGAGCACAGAGCGCTGAGGAAACTAACTTTTTTCACCTATGCGTTCTCCTTCGATGTCGTCGGCTCGACGTATCATATCGTAGTATGTGTATATGCAGTGAAATATGATTTCGGGCTCTTCTGAGTCTGGTACGTGTTCAAACTTGACACTCGTGACCAAAAGGTTAGACATGTCTTCGTAGAACTTGATCACTTCAGTTATCTTTGGGCCATCCATCCCGAACGGTCGCTTAGGGTGTGAACGCGAGTTCGGAGTACTCTTGGGTGCAGCTCGAGCAAGCAGTTCCTTTGATCTCTCGATTTCTGCATCACGCTCACGAATGGCGTCCTGGACTATCGTGATATCTTGAATAAGTATAGGGCCAAAGGACGGTATTGGGCTGACCTGATTGTTCTAGTTCTGCAATACGTTTTGTTTTTTCGTCAATCACACTATCCTTTGCCTTGATAACCTCTTGAAGGTGTGATATTTCTTGCTCTGCCACATGTTTTTCTTCGTCGGCTGCTTCTCTTGTTAGAAAATGAAGTGCAACTGCTTGACCTGTGCGAGAGAGTGGCTCAACCCGCGCTAACTGGGAAGTAAGCTCCTTGATGAGAGCGTCCTGTGCTACGACCAATCATTAGATGCAACAGATTATCAGGCCCCAACATACTTTTCGCACGCTCTTCGTATTGAATTTGTAGTTGTTCGAGGACTTGCTCTGGCTCTGTCTTGCGTATTTGAAAAAGTTCGTCTAGTTGCTTCGACAACGCGTCTCGCTGAACCTCAAGCTGTAATTCATGTAGTTAGGCTGCAAACAAGGAAGGAGTGAAGAAAGAACGTACATCTTTGGCTTTCTGTTTCCATCGGTCCAACTCCTTTCGGCTTTTCACCTCCGAGGAAGAGTGGATCTTGCTGCCTCCTGCTGCAATAGAGTGGGAGGGTGTTTGCACATTGACTTCCCTTTCCCCTTGATCCACTTCCATTGCGTCCTCGGGAGATGGGAGTTTTTTGGCTGATTTTGAACTTGCTGTCTTTTCTTGACTTTTCTGATCCTGTTGGCTATTCACGGTAGTAGTCGCTTTGGAACGGGGTTTGGCCTTGGGCCCTGGCCTTGCGACCGCAGTATCTACCACGGCGTTGTCAATATCATCATCGGAGTCCAGACGGATGGCTGGCGCGCGTTTCGAGGAGGGCTTCTCTTGGGGGGCATTGCTCGGTTGGGATGGGGAGCTGGCTTTTGTCTTCTTGCGGACCTTGGTGGCATTAGGTGGACGCGCATCTGGGCGCTGTTCCCAGTTGTCTGCGAGGCAGCTGTTTTAGATGAACATCTCGCACTCGGTAAATACGCGAACGTCCTTACTCATTTCGTCTTCTGAGGACATGATGGTTGGAAGGGTACTGAATAAGTCACGTGAGAACAGATCCCAAGTCAGGATAAGCTAATAAGCTAACCCACCGTCACAGCGTGACCCTACAGCAATCCAGTACAACGAACATCTGTACGACAGTGGAATTGAAAGTCAAAGGGTCTTCGCAGTCATCCTGTGGACAGACAGAGGCACGATGGGACTGCAACCAGGCAACCAGATTGCTCCGCATCACCATCACGAAGAGAATCTGGTGGGACTCGGACAACGCCAGAGGACTCCCGCGAAGAATCGGTCGAATAAAATATTGCACGAGCCAACATGCTGTCCAGCATACATCGAAGATGCGTGGTGCAGTAGCCATCTCTGCGGCAACAACAGCACAAAGCGAATCTTCGTACACCCTGGAACAACCTTCCGTTGCGTCTGCTGCAATCGTCATGACCGGATTGCGACCTTACAAGACAAGTCTTAAATTTTGACAAACGACACATGACTTATTCCAAAATAAAATAGACAGCTACTAATCAGACAAACACCGACAGATAGTGTCCATGGTGATGTAAAAATGGCATGGCGACATGAATTTGGGGGGGAAACTTCCCACTACTAAAGTAGCGGGAATAAGTAAGTAGCCGAGAGGTGACTCATATCTTCTGCTGGTCTCGGTCATGTCCTACCTCGAAGAATACCAGGCAGAGCGCGATGCATTGGTCAAGGCAGACAGAGCGCTTCGTGTCGATCATACCCGCACAAGCTCTATCTTGGAAAGCCAAGCGGACCAGACCGTTCGCAGTGTCCGCGCCGACGATGCGGAATCCGTGTGGAGCGTGCAGCAAGATGAGGTCCCACATCCTTTTCCTGGGATGGAGTTCCTCACTGGTTTGTACACTACCCCGCCTAACCTCGTGGACTAATAGAATACCAGGCAAGAGCATCATCCAGAAAACGAAGCTCTTTCGAATCATTTCCAAGGTTTACCACTTGCTTTACTCAGTCCGCTTGGGGTACTAACCCATTTCGCATCCCCGCAGATGCCCAAAGGAGCCCTGCTTCACGCACACCTTGATTTGACTGTTGGGGCAAGAACCCTGCTTGACATCGCATTGCGCCACCCAGCCATTCACATTTCTTCTCCAGAGCTGATCACCTCAGCTAATATGGCATTCGTCCGGCCAAACTTGGGACCGATTCCTACCAATTCGATCTCCAGTATAACGTCGCTCACAGACCCGGCGTATCATCCCGATACTTGGGTACCTCTTGCAACGGCCCGCGAAAGGTTTGACCCGACCTTGGGAGGGCCGGATGGATTTGATCGGTGGCTTATCAGCAAGATGTCTATCAATCCAAGCGATGCATACATCACTCATAACAACAATATTAGGGTGCGAACATGCCCACCAGCAACGCTGGCACATCATACTTACGCCGACTAGATCTGGGATGTATTTCGTTCTGCTACACAACTAACCCGCGTTTGTCCTCTTCGGGCTTTTCTCAGTCGAATAAAGGCGTTGACGAGAAATCAATACTCTAGAGTCTCGTCTATTATTTCCCCATTTGGGGAGAGTATATCAGACACTTTCTTCAAGAAACTTTCGAGGATGGGGTATCCTACGTTGAGGCACGGATCAATTTCGGTCCCAAGTAAGCAGTATACTGCTACTTCACACAGAGCTCTTTGACTGCAACTATTCCCCAGATTCATGATCGGTGCAAACAAAGAGGATGTCCCGCATGTTGACTGGCTGACGACATTTCAACTGATAGTCGATCAGTTCAAGGAAGAGCATCCTGATTTCTTTGGTGCAAAAGTTTGGATTTTTTTTTTTCCAAACAGTGCTTGTAGATCACTGATTACACACAGATAATCTACAGTATTATTCGGGATTGTGACGGTGACACGCTGAGAGATCACTTAGAGGATTGCATACGGATGAAACAAACATTTCCTGATTTAATTATCGGTGCGGATTTTCATTCTCTTCTTGCGGCAGACACGTTGTAAG
>JBBPRU010000028.1:0-23951 GCA_038093245.1 Boletus holoroseus
CACGAAGGTTATCAGAGGTGGATGGCTACGCGGAAGATGGACCCCCCAGAAAGCGTATGAATCGCGGAGGTCCCGCCGACGCACTCCCGGTTCTGAACACTCATGCTCCTGGCTCTCCCGAGATCCAACGCTTAGGACAAAGGCGGAAAGCCAACATGAGCTTGGGTGGGTTGTCTACATCTTCCGAAGATTCCATGCCAGATATTCGACAATCCCTCGAACCGTCGATAAATGGCCGGTCTCGCATACTTCGGGGACCATGTCCCGACTCTTCGGAGCCCATGGAGCCTCGTGACACGACACATAATAAAGACGCTTTCGCTAAGTTCAGGCTCTCTAACATCGAGCGTGATATCAACCTCGTACAGGCCGCATGGACACAAGCTGGTGGAGACGAGAAGAAAGCAACCAGTTTCTTGGACGATCCATTGTGGAAACCCCGTTCCTTTAGTATTGAGTCTAGATCACCTAAGCTTAATGCTGCCCCAGATCATCCTGCTGAAACAGGCAGAGTTGCCGAGGTCGACGAGGCTACTAAGGCTAGTCGTGCCGCTCTGAGGGAGAAGGCTAAGAAGTCATCTATCTACGCGAACAGAGCTGTGCTAGATACCAACCAGTCCACGCCAACGTCTGCTGTTTCAACGTCATCCATCCCCGTGGTTGTATCGCCGACATCTCCCTCCACGCCGCTTGTTGTCCCACGACGCAGACGCGTCAATCAAGTTGTCATCTCCGACTCTGATGAGTCAGACAGAGAGGACGAAGCTAGCCATGCACCCGTGGATAGCACAGAAAGGAGGGCATTGGACTTCCTCAATACGGCAAACACTGATGGGCTGCAAGAGTTGACCGGTACGAGCTGCGAAGTACAAATCCAGTCCGAGTTTACTGAATTATCGTCAGGTTGCAGTTCGGAGCAAGCTGACAAGATCTTATCCCTTAGACCTTTCGTTTCTGTTGACGATGTCAATGTCAAATTAGGTCAGGGTAAGAAGAAAGCAGGACCTGCCGGCATAAGTCCTCGGCTGTTCGAGGACTGTCAAAGGGTACTTGGTGGATATGGCGCTGTCGACGGCGTTCTCGAGAAATGCGAGCGCATAGGTGCGAGCCTACGTGCGGCGATCGCGTCTTGGTCCCCAGACAACGCCAACAGCAAGGGCAAGGGCAAAGAGGATACGCCGAGAAACATGTCGCCCGTGACCGATGAAACCGAGGAAGGTTCATTGAACCTGAAGTCCGCCAAGTTGGCAACGAAAGAGTATTTTGCGAAACAACCTTCCACGCTAACCCCAGGGGTGATGTTGAAGGACTATCAGCTGTTGGGTATTAACTGGTTACATTTGCTCTATAAAAAGGAGTACAGCTGCATACTCGCCGATGAGATGGGTGAGTGGGTTTGGCGTTCTCTTGTCCACCATTGCTGAGGGTTGTGTACTAGGACTTGGTAAAACCATCCAGGTCATCAGCTTCTTTGCTCACTTGAAGGAACGAGGGAACGTCGGCCCACATCTCGTCATAGTGCCGTATGTCTTTATGGAGATGCCACCATGTGACTGATGACCAATACTTCATGCTATAGATCGTCGACGCTAGAAAACTGGTGTAGAGAATTCGCCCGCTTCGCCCCTTCGATATCGATTCAGACATACTACGCCGGCAAAGACGAACGACCAGCTCTGCGCCAAATGCTTATCGACACTCAACGTCGCCGTGGCAAGAACGACAATGGTTGGGAAGTCCTCATTACGACGTATAACCTAGCACAGGGTGATGAAAGGGATCGCAAGTTCTTCCGAAGAATGGAGTGGGATGTGAGCATACTTAGGCTAGTGGAAGAACGCCCCTTCGCTCACGCATATCGCAGTGTATTGTCTTCGACGAGGGCCATGTGTTGAAGAATTTTCAGTCTCAGCGCTATCAGGCCCTTTTGAAGTTTGATGCTAGGTGGCGCCTTCTTTTAACCGGCACACCTTTGCAAAACAATCTACAGGAACTTGTGGTATGTGTTCCTATACGGTGCGGAGATGTTGGATGTCTGATTTCCCAATAGTCGCTGCTCAATTTTATCCTCCCAAATCTTCTTGGGGAGACTATGGATTCGTTTCGGGCGATTTTCAAAACAAAAGGTGATGCCAAAGTTGCTTTGCTCTCACAGGAACGTATATCACGGGCAAAAAAGATAATGACACCCTTTGTCCTTCGGCGACGGAAGGATCAAGTGCGTATTGAAGACTTTGAATGTGCCCCCGCAGTCGTTCACCTTCCTCCAGGTGCTCAAGGACCTTCCTCAGAAGACAGAGCGAATAGAGTGGTGTGACATGACCGAGCTGCAGAGGTCCATCTACAACGATGCTCTGCAACGATCTAGGAAGACCATCTTGGAAGTGGAATCCAATACCCCCAGCACGTCCGGCACTTCGACCCCAAATGAGGCTGCACAGTCTGGGAAGAAAAAACCTGCCAAGACGCCGCGGCCCAAGGACAAGTATGCCGAGAACAGCTCAAACGTGCTTATGGAGCTCCGAAAGGCAGCCTCGCATCCCATGCTCTTCAGAAAACTCTATACGGATCAGATCCTGACGTCGGTCACGAAACTATTATTGAAAGAAGCTGACTTTAAGAAACGTGGGGCTATATTTCAATATGTAAAGGAGGACATGGAAGTTATGACGGATGCCGAGTTGCAGTTCTTCTGTCAGGGCTACAAGGTATGTATCTACATCGTTTGTAATTGATCCTCGGTCTCTCGCTGATTCGTGATAAGTCAACGCGAAAGTACGTTCAAGATGAGAAGTGTTTCCTTGATGCTGGCAAAGTCACCGTGCTGTTACGACTCCTCGACGACTATGCCCAGCAAAAGCGAAAAGTCTTGATCTTCTCCCAGGCAAGTAAACTTTCCTCGCAAAGCATGGGTCTGATCTGATGTATAACAGTTTACCCAAATTCTCGACATCCTCCAAGCCATCCTCAAGCAGAAGAATATCAAATATTCGCTGCTCACCGGTTCGACTGCTGTAGACGTCCGACAATCACTTGTCGACGAGTTCACGGAGGACGAATCTATATCCGTCTTCCTCCTCTCTACCAAAGCGGGTGGTATGGGAATTAATCTGACAGCAGCCAGCGTCGTCATCATGTAAGTCGGAACGACGTTTAACTTGGACCTCTCTGACTTGTGTCTTTGAAAGGTTTGATCAAGATTTTAACCCTCACAATGATCGACAGGCACAAGACCGTGCATATCGGATAGGGCAGAAACGGGATGTTGATGTCGTGAAGCTAATAACGCGGGGAAGCATTGAGGAAGACATGTTACGCTTGGGTGAAGCCAAGCTGGCGCTGGATGAAGCAGTGGCAGGCGATACCGAAGAGACGGATGGCGACAAAGGGGAGAGCAAGCAGGAAATGGAGATGAAGATGTCACTCATGAACGTCCTCAGAAAACAGCTGGAACAACAAGACAGTAGGCAACCCGGAACCCAGGCCCCCACCTCCAGTTCATGAATCTAACGCCAAGACATGTCATTTTGTAGTATACGTAGAACATACCCTCTACAGTTTGTTTCTGTTGGCGGCGACCGTTCAAGCAAAGACAGATAAACCGCGGATCAAACGATCAACGCTAGCACGGAAGTAGTCATTGTCAATGCCTTGCTCGCGAGAGTCTATTGGCACCAGGGGATTCCTGACTACATAATCCACGAAAGGACCGCTGTAGATCTGTCGTAGGACGAAGCGCAGGCCATCCGTGGACGGATCACTGAGGCAGACGAACTTGTAGCCTGATATCGTTTCATACAAGTGAAGTCTGTATGCGGAGGTGCGGTAGCTTGTGAACTGCTCATCTCTGGCAAAGCGGGGTGGTGGCTTAAATTAAGCGGAACGCGATGGTAGGGGATACCGACCCACCTTCCAGATAACTTCTTGATCATGTTGCGCAATGACAGAATGACACCATACACGAGTTTTGCCTCTTCATCGAATGGAAGGGCGTTCGATTTTGGCCCATCGGGTGGTGCTTGTGAAGGGACGGTGACATCTTCGCCGACGGCGATGACGAACCCTGTGGTGGAAGAGAGGGTGTTCCGGGGGCTGCTAAAGGTAGAGTTACTTGCGGTAGATGTGTCGACGGTTTGTGGGGCGACGGCGCGAGAGACGGCATTTAGAATGCCACCCTCCACGGCGGGCTTTGGGTGTTTCGTGCGGTGCCAATCTTGATAATAGACACAGGCGCAGTGTCTGGTGTGGTCGCATTAGACTGCTAGGCTCGTCGTGGTCGAACGTACCTGTCAAAGATGTAGAGACTGTAGATGGTCATCTTGGAGGCATTGAACAAGAGATGATGTACGCAATAGCTTGGGAAACGTATCTTATCAGCACGGCTGTACTGCCTGCGGGAAACAAATCGGTCCATCATCCACCTCGAGCCTCGCCGCCATGACGGACGTCGAACAACCCCAAACTGCTGATCTCGAACAGCCCGACCCTTCACCCGACGCCGGATCCGTTCCGCTGTCCTTTCCTGCCATCCTTCGCAACCCAAAGCTTTCCAACCGCTTCGCGCATCTCCAGGTCTCGTCCCCCTCTCACTCTGGCCAGCGCAGGGCCAAGAAAGATCGACCAGAACCGGAAGGAAAGCGCTGGGTCAGGCGGCGCGAGAATGGTGCACTTCATCGCTTTCCTTCAAGTTGTCCGCCCCGACTGACCCATCCATCATGATAGCCAAGTTCACGCACAACCCACACATCACCCTCCCAACCAACGTCGACTTTGCACATCCGCTGCAGGTCCCTTCGTCCACGTTTCCGCATCCCCTACCTACATACCTGCCCCGCACCCTTCCCGTTCCACCCTCTCGCACTCCTCGCACCCTCCCATCAACATCCTCCGCCGGCCTCTTCTCCCTCTCCTTGCGTGGCGCCCGTCGTACCCTCCGCGCCCGCTCTTCCTCTGATTACCTCGTGAAAGCCGTCGAGACCCACCTTGTAGCATGGCTCGAAGGTGGAACCTATCTGAACCCCGATCAAGCCAAGGGTCTTCTCCACTTTCCTGGAGACCCAGTCGGCGGCAGGGAAGACATCAGGGAAGTTGGTAGGGAGGCCGGAAGACTCGTGTGGGCTGTCAGGGCAGATCCCGCTCGTGCAAACCGTGACGGCGGGTTCGAGAGATATGTCGTCCATTGCGTTGCAAGGTGGTACGGCGTCGTCAGCTTCAGTACGTCTCTCTCCCGCACCGCCTCTCTCACCTGCCGACTCCCTATCAGGTAGGGAAATAGACGGTCATCGTCTCACGTACCTCCTCCGCCCCAATATCATCCGCCCGGATCCTCGCGTCAACGCAACATCTCGAGCGCTTGACACCCCTCCCACGACCGACGCCTCCGATTTCCATATCTCCGATGCCAGTCTCTCAGACTACAACGCCACCGACACCTCAGACATCGATTCTCTCCCTGGTGATCTACCCACCGGCACTCGCGCCCTCTCCGACATCGAGGAATCCCGTCCTTCTTCTCCTGCCGCCTGGTCTGTCGTCGGCGGACCCGACTTTGCCATCGACGCGGACAACGACGACGCGGACGACCGTGGTTTCGCAGCATCGATGGAATCTCTCTCCCTTTCCACTCGTTCCGAGTTTGACGATTTGGCAACGGCGGCGGCGGCGGACACGACGTTCACACCGTCTCATCCCGGGAACGCCGCGATGGCCACTCGAACTGGTTCCCCTGTCGTTGCTGAACTGGAAGAACAAGGCGAGAACCCAGCGCCCTCCCGCGCCCGCGCTGACCGAGATCGCTTGCACACACTCTATCCTCGTTCAGCTTCTTCTCCTTCCCCGGCTCGTAGATCCCCACATCGTTTATGTACCGCTCGTACATTGGGTACAAGGAGGAAGAGAAAAGCAAAGAGTGACAGGAAAGGTTTCGCTGGAGCTGCAGGGACCGATAAAGGAACGTTCTATGATTACCTGTTTGCCTGAAATCCTTATATGCTAACTACTGTAGTACTGCACGCCTGTACCCGGTTTCGAGTCCTTGCAGCTTATATTGGCTTCGCGTATATGTATCTCATACACGACCAGTGACATATAGCACTCTTCTAGAGATAGCGTCCATTGCATGCGCGTCGCTGCTCGGCTCGTTCATCCCTTCACTGTGTGAAGATCCTTGTCAACAAGTATAATGTCGACCCTCCCAGGCGCTTCGTATCACCCACACATTAGTTTGTGCTTCTTTTTTTCTTCAAACAAGGAACAAAACTCACCACAATATTCGTGATTGCCGCAAATACTAGAATGAACATCAAGTACCCCTTGGTCCGCGACACACCCGCGTCCGTGCTGAATGTGCTCGAAGTGTCCGCACCTGACAGAATTAGCAAGAGGAGCACACCCTGCGTTATCCAGACATTCGTTCAGCACCGGTGGTGGGTGACCACGCAACGACATCTCGAAAACGAACGTGTCTCACTCACGTTCGACAACACCCATGTCAACAGCACGTTCGTCCTCACGTTTGCATAATAGTCCATCGCAGCTTGCTCCTTCTCCCGTTCGCTCATCACTTTGGATATTTTTTTCCCCCGCGCCCCTTGCTTGGTCTTGGCATCTTGTGTGCTCGCAACGTCGGCAAACTTGGCGGCGCGCAATGAGTCGAGGGCTTCCTCGTAGATCCCGTTCACGTCAGCCGCTTCTGCGAGCATCTTGATGTCCACTTGAGAATGAGAGTCCTGCACGGCAGCTCCAAGATCAGCGTCGGGTACTGCATCTTGTTTCGTTCCCCACGAAATCTAACAGGTGCAAGACAATGTGAACGAGATGCGGCAAGGCAAGACAGGGAACACGAACATCGTTTAGATTCGAGTATGCATATCTGGCATGCAAAGTTGGACCTTTCCACGGGAACAGAATGTCTCACTTACATGCTCAAGATGCAAACATATGTCGGAGTCAGCAACAGGTATTGCACGAAACTTGTCAGGAGATGCCACGGATCGAACGCAAGCAGGCTGCTCAGGACGTAGACTATGTCGCCACAGTTTTTACGTTCAAAAAGATGTCCGATACACAATCAGCAAAACGTGCTTCCACTCTTGCTATGCGTCGGGACCTTACCTCCGTATGTGACACAAATGCTCAACAGCACAACACTTCCTCCGGCTTGAGAGGCAGCTGCTATCCCGCAGAGCACAGATGCGATGATTAGGTAGACCATCAAAACAGCTAGAAAGATTGATGCAAGCTTGTATTTGAGATGGGCACTAGAATGCGGACTCAGTAAGAACGACTTTGGGCGGAAACCGGAAAGACATACGCCTTCGGCTTGTTCCCCATTGACATAAGGAAACAGGCGACGATGATCGAAGCTAGGAAATACTTTGAAGAGATAGTTCATCAGAACGTGGCTCGTCGGCAAGGGAATGTAGCATACTTGAACTATTGCATTGAAGTACTGGATATTCGTCAACCCAAACGATTTATCCTCCAAGGATGAACTTAGCACAACCTATTTGCCGTTTTTGTCAGCCTGACCCATGTCACACATGCCAGCAGTTGCAAGTCAGCTGCTCACAAAGAATAGATAAAAGTTTCCCTGAGACAATCCCCCTTAGCATTAGACATGCAAATATTATATCAGACTCACGATTCCAAACCACGAAAATACCATGTTGATGCAGTTGTACACTGTTTCTAAAAGCAGCGTCATCTTCCTCCACGGACTATGTCCACTACGCATGATTTGACCGACATGCGCGATGGCATAGACTGCAGCGAAGAAAGAGCCATTTAGCCATCGCCGACGCTGGGATATGAACTCTGGGAGCGATTCGGGAACATCAGTCTCGCCGATCGCTCCTTTGACGTATTTGAGCACCCTGAAGAGCAAACGGATGAATTGGGTTTCGGGGGCAGTGAAAGGAGAACCGTACCAGCTAGAGTTGGATTTGGCTATCAGCTCGAAACAAAGAATACGCTGGAAAGCATGAATTTAGAATTCCACCAAAATCGCAAGTCCCTCACATCCTCAGCGAGATCTACCATCTCGTCAGCGTACGAACGGGTGAGTAGTGCGGGTTACCTACACATGTTTGACGTGAAAATATCTGTATCGTTGCCGTGGAGAACCTCGCCTTTGAAGTAGGAGGCGAGAGGACCACGGCCATCTTTGTTGTTCTGCAAAGCAATATACCTGTGCGGGTCCAGCAAGGTCAGAGATAGCACTCCGACGCCCTTGCATACGTACCTGTAAGCGGAAAACGCGCCAGGCTATGCGCATGTGAATTATTATTCTATATGTAGAACAACCATGTTCACCAGAACACTGATATACCCAAACATACTCTCGGTGGGCTTATCCAAGATATTGCTCAACTTGTATTCAAAGTTTTGCGCAGCAACTTTGCAAGGACAATTAGTGCAAGTGCGCAAATTATGCAACTGTGTCACTCTACCCAAGGGGTTCAATAGGTATTTCCAGTTCTTGCCCTTGTATGCCGCAATCTCCCCACAAGCACCACCAACGTTTGAGTTGACGTCAAACGTCTTCCACAGACGATAGATGCTGTTGTTCCCGGGGCGAGTACCAACGTCCAACAATACGCACACGTTCGGCTATGGCACGCAGGTCAATCTAGTTCTGCACGAATCCTCATTCCGCCTACCTGTAACATCGGCCCAAACGCATTAAAGAACCATCGGTGGCTGTTGATCTTTTTCTGGTTCTTTTCTTTCATGCAAAAAATTATTTGCGTGGGTACGATGCCTTTGTCAGGGTACTTGAACTGAATGTTCGGATCCAAGGCAAAGGAGGTCGTATATTCAAATAGATGGGCGGTCACTTCTTTATTGTTCACGGTGTTTTTCATGTGGTCCCCAGGTTGGTAAACACCTAGGAGGGTTAGGCAGTCAAGGACACGAGGATGAACCTTCTTTCGTCCGTCGGCAACAATGCAGACTACGACCTACAATGTATTGTCAGCCCGAAAAAACGAGTAGATCTTAGACTCAGGCAAACCTTCTTCCATGCGTCCGGTCCCCAAGTCTGTGAGTGTTTACGGGAACAGAGATGTGCAATGTTCCGCATCACACCATACATGGTCCTGCAAAACAAAACCTCGTCTTCCTGTACACAGCTGCATGTTAGCATTCTCGACGAGGACAACAACTTGACGTGCGGGACGCACGTTGTACATAGTAATAACGATAAATAACTCTGTAGTACGCCCACTCTCGTTCTGACGAAGGAAGAACTTTTCTTTCTCGAAATCATCGGGATCACAGGTGACGGCAGTATACCTGGTTTTAATCATTTCTGGTTCTCCGCGGTAGGGCAAGACAAGCTTGGGTGGGACACTGAGATCGACGACCAAGTTCCCGTTGGTAAGTTGAACACGTTTCTTTTTTAGTCTACGCCGGACGCGACCAATGGGGGCAGGTCCAAAATGCATGGTCTCGACCGGAGTTTCGGGTTCGGTGGAAGTGGACAAAGAAGGGGTCTTTTCGCCCTCTCCCATTCCGTCATCTTCGCCTGGGGCGTCCGCATACTGAGATATGTCGTACTCGTCATTATAGTCGTCATCATATTCGAATTTTTCAGAAGCATGACCAGTATCATGGGATTGGGAACAGCCAGTGTAATGTGCGACGTTGTTCTCGTCGAGTCTGTAGTCTTCGTCGTCACCAAAAGGGGTTGGAGAACGTGACCGTGGCGGGCGGTAGGTTTGACGGGGATATATGCCCGAAGCAAATGCCTCTGTATCATGCTGAAAGTGATCAACAGTGCCATTATATGGCACCGAGAGACCATCCGCACCATATGGCGCGTATACGGTCGGTGTCGAGCTGAAAGGATTACCAGTGACATGGGCGGAGACACTCGCTGGTGGCTGGGGCAGCGAACGGCTGGAATACTGACTGTATTGGCTATACTGAGAGAGAGGGCGCGTATCTGAATGGTCGGTGTAGAGTGAATTAGGTCTCGAGTGAGGGTCGGTAAATGGATCATGATCGTGTGCGGATGAAGAAGGGTCGTCAATGTCGAGGGTTTCGCCGGTCATGATGGTGGGCAAAAGTTGACCTGGTTGGTATCGCTCTGGAGGCTGTCTCGGCTGGGCTTCTTGATGCTCCAAAGAGTCTGGCAAGCTGCGGTGGGGTGAGCAGTGTCATGGGAGGTAAGAGCACAAGGAAGGATACCTGTACACAGAGTAACGTTTCTCGTCGTCGTCGTACCCAGCTGGCGATGGTTTTCGTCGCACCATCGTCACCAGATGTTAATGTTAATGAAGTCTCATTGTACGAGTCCAAATCCAATTCAACACGGAACGCGTATCGGTCACGTGATTTTACACGTGACGTGACATTACTTAATGACGCGTGACATGGCAGGCGTGTAACGTGACAGGAGCAAAGTCTATGCTTGCCCGCCATGTCCGAGTCGATGTCGAGTCCGTGGATCCGTGACTACTTCATGGATGTCGCGGAAACATACGGCGCCCAGGTCTACAATGCCCCAGTATCAAACAAGAAAAAGAGAGTTCAGCTCACAGACGTATGCTCCTCGTTAGTTTACTCGCTAATGCTGACGCGCCCTCAGATGCTCACTTATCAAGAAGACAGTTACGTTTGGGCTTGGATATCCGATAAGGATTACAAAGTATCCGCCCGCATCTCAAAAGACGCCGTAGACAAGTACAAGAGGTCAGCTAGGCTCCCGTCGCCCCTACAGATCGCCTTCTCAGTCCTTGTAACAGTGCTCATGGCCGCAGCATTATCGACTCTCGCTTCTTCCTCGTTTTTGTCACCAGCTATCGCCCTATGTTCTCCCCGCGTCCTCTCTGTCTAAATGCGTTCGGAAATACGCACGTATCCCACATATCACTTGAAATTGGTCATGTCTCTTCGATAGGCACCGGCGGACACCTGTTTGGCAACCCCCGTGATCTCGAGTCAGACGAGAACATGAAAGAATGGGTTTTAGGTCTTCGCCAGGATGGTGGGGGTGGGTAAGTTCGCGCATATATCCAGCGTCCTGGCTTAATGCCCTCGTTCAGAAACGTCTTAAAGCTTCGCAAGCAGCAAGACCTCGTGCAGAACAAGGAAGCACCACCACCACCACCACCACCTCCACTCCCACTGTCTCCCGCCCCCCAATATCAGAGACTCAGACCTACCGATGATGTCGCGAAACCCAAACCCGAACGACCCCAGGATCTTAAGCGGGTGTATGCTAAACGCTGGCGGGTGAGCTAATTTGTTTCTTGTAACATCCGAAATGCGTTGAGTTGAATGACTAGAAAGTCGAGGTCGATCGATGGAAATTTGCGGCCAAACCAGCAGTGGAAGAACGACGTATGTCCCCTTACACGACAGGTGGGCTCACAATCCGACTCTGACCATGCAGAGACAGAACTCAGTCATCCTCCCGTTGAACCACTCTCGGGCGCCGCGAGCCAACTTGAATCCCACGGGCCAGTATGTCTCCCATCACCACATCGCACACCTTCGCCTATTTTCGTACAACGGCAAGGAACACCAACAGATTGGTCACCATCGAACAGGGGTAGTCCGGTTGCCCCAGACGAAGCCAACGTATCCACTTTTGGGAATGGAATCCAACAGCATGATGAACCAGAGGTCCTGCCTATTATTCCGCATCTACCCTCTGATACAGAGGGGCACGCCACAACGGATGCTGTGATCACCTCAGACACCCGTTCTCTTCAACCACCTACGCCTGCGCAGCGTATCAAACGCTCTCCAATACGTCGGTCCTCACCCCCTCACAGTTCTCCAGAACCATCTACTTGCTCTCCACTTCGTCTTCTCCAACAACTCCCTCTTTCGTCTCCGCCTCCCCCGAGCTCCTCCTTATCCCTTCCATTTTCCTCGTTGCCAACGCCTATGGGTATTCGGAAGAACATTCAAAGAAAAGTTCCCCACCCAGGACTCCCCTTTTCCCGACTAGACCCCACCAAGCAAGGCCCAGTTCAGATCCTAGTACCCAATTCTGATACATCCGGTACAGGATCGTCCCAATCGTATTCACAATCGCAATATATTTCACAATCGCAACAGTCTCAGCCTCAGTTACTGTCACATTCACCCGCTTTCCCGTCGTCTCTTGCAAAGGAGTTTAATCCTGCTGACGCATCCACGCCTAGAGAGGAGAAGCTAGTTAACACATCAGTACGTACGTCGAAGATGTTTGCAGGATCTTCGGCCATACATGGCGATATCGACGAGCAGGAAACCACCTCGGCGGATGACAAGTGTACGACTGAACAAGCCGACGCCCTAACACGAGAACAGGGGTCAGGATCGGATCGGCCTCCCCTCCCGAGTGTTCCAACGATTGAAGTACTTGAAGTAGGAACGTCTGATATCGAGGAACAGACCGACGAATTGCAATTGACACACAGTACCATACGGACGGAGGTTGGGTTGAACGCACACACCACAACACACGACATGGGCGAAGGGGACGCCGATGCCGACCACGAAGATAACCGGTTATCCATTGATAAGGTTCAGATTCATTCTACACTCCAAAGCAATCCACCTCGTCAGCTCTCACATCTGGCTATCGCCTCGGTCATACAGCACCCATCTCCCAATAAACAAGACACTGATGGGGTTCCCATCCACCGTTCCACTCAATCGTCTGAGTGCCCTGGGTCCCGGAGTTCTATGCATTCACTTTTTTCAGATTCATTGGAAGATGAGCGGGCAGTATCCTCGTGTACTCCCATCCTCTCTGTCGGTCGAACTGAGAATAAGGTACAAGAAAAGGCAAGCCCTGCCCATGTCCCAAGACACGACCCAGAAGCATGGAAAGAGCCTAGTTTCATTGCAAAGAACAAAGAAAAGGGGAAGGCGCGCGCTGTCGAGGAACCAGATGTACCGAGTGTAAAAGTGGGCAAGAAACGCCAGCGCTCCGCTCAGCACGAGTCACCGCTGCCGAAGCGGGCGAAGGTTGCCGCACTAGAAGTACGTCGGGCTGCATCGAACCGGACCACCACCGAGGCTTTAGGTCACTTGCAGCCCCGAGACGCCGAGGCATCCGTTGTTGAGAAAATAAATTCCAACAATCGACCTTCGACCTCTCCCACAAATACTACCGAGACGACAATGCCGTCCCCTGCCTTTCAGTTATCCAAGCCTCGTCTAGCAAATTTCGCTGTCAACTTTGAAAGAATCGACCTGGGCAAAGGAGTACCGATACCGAGGTTGGATTTGAAAACGGGTATAAAACGTATGTTGTTGAGAACAGGGAAGATTCGGACACTTGGGGAGAAGGTAGAGAAAGATGGCAGTGCTTAAGCATCATGAGATATTACTAGCATAATCTCATTGTGGGCCTATAATACACACTCTTTCAAAATCTACTGATCCGCTACGACGATGACGCTCTTGCCCGTGTTCGTACCCTTCTGTACTGCCAAAACCGCCTCTCCCACACTTTCAAGACCCTTCACGGGATCCTCTCTCAACTTGAGCTCGCCGGATGCGATCAGTGCAGGTACCTCAGCATAGAAATCATCCTTGTACTTCGGAAGAACGGACCACGAAAGGAAACCATAAAGTTTGAGCTCTTTCGTCACAATGTTCATCAAGTTCTGGTGGATACAAAACAGCAGTTTCTGAATCATTGCACGATCCCGGGCAGTTGGATTTGGTACTCACCACCACAGGGTAGGGTTTCGTGTTATACGAGGAGATCATTCCACATTCCTGTAAAAACATCAAATCATACTAAAAAATTCATTGTTAGTTGGACTCACGATGAAGCGTGCATACTTGGCTGCAGCTTCCAGCGCCGTCCCGAGAGTTTCGCCTCCGACATTGTCCCAATACCTATACAACAATTCAACCACCATCACCCCTGTTCAAATAGGTAAAACAACATACACATCGATCGGACCTTCCTTCTCGAGTACCTCGGATGTCTTTGTGGTCTTGTAGTTGAAGGCTACATCTGTACCAAGTTCCTTCATGAATGCAACCTTCTCATCTGAGCCTGCCGAGGCAATCACTTTAAGGCCGTCGCGCTTCGCGAGTTGAATGACAAGACTAAAGGATCACGAATTTCATGAACGAATACCTGACAATGAAGAACGGGGGGGACGCACGATCCGACCGCGCCGGCTCCAGTACTTATGAATACCACTTCCCCCTTCCGACCGCGATAAGCTATGAGCACAAGGGATCCTCGTCATTGCTTACCTTCTTTGCCTGGGCGTACTCCTTCCAAGCACAGTACGCTGTTTGACCTTTTTAAGACAGAACGAACGAGTTGCATGACGTTCTTCTGACAGGCTGGGCGATCATACCTGGCATACCAGCTGCTCCTACAAACACACTCCAAGGGAGGTTGTACTTGTTCTCTATCTTGCTGATGCCCTCGACTTGGGTGTGTACCGAGTACTCCTCAAATGCTGTGCCAAATTAAGATCCAACTGACATCGAACGTTTCACTATTATAATCACTCACGGAAAATCCCATATACATGATCACCAGCATTGAAAGCGGGATTTTCGGAACGAATGATGACGCATACACCGAAGTTTTGAAGCCTAACGACACATGACACGTTATACTCAGAGTGTAACGCGGTAACGAGACAACACCCACGGCTGTCCGAGTTGAAAAGCGGGCTAAACACGGGTCCACGAGTTATCAGAGAACCGACTCTGCATACGTTTTGCGATTTTCAATGATAACTTACCCTACATGACTTGATGCTTGGGTCCCTCATAAGGCCTCTCATATAGGGATCTATCGATAAGACCAATGTTTTCAAGAGAATTCCCCCGCGCAAGGGTACATTCTCGAGGTCGATTGTGTGGCTTGCATCGTGCACCACTGTGCGACCGGGAATGGGGTAATCTGTCTCATCGATGTCAGCAGCTATGCCTGATTGCCCAAACTTGACTTGTCGACCCACCCGCTGGGATCTCATTAAAAAGCAGGCGAGCATTCGTAGTGGGTGCCATCGTCTTAGTATGAGGTTAGAAGGTATGGGGAGTCGGTGAGAGCCCCAATTTATATCCGCGGCCATACCTACCGGCTATCGTATGGTCTACGTATTCTCAAATTTCTCATCGGTGCCGACGTTGGCTGACAAACGTAGCGATCAAGTAGTCTTGTCACCAAAGTAGCTTCCAAGGCACGAACCTGTTGGCAAATTCATTTTGGCTCACCGAGTTACTTATGCGTCGATCCAGGTTATGACTGCGCCCGACGTTGAGTGACAGGGACCAGTACTTCAGTTAAGCACTACTTTCAGCATCTGTCAATCATGTGAGGAAAACTTCAGAGACATAGGTGGCATGCGGAACGAAGACCTGGAGACGTTCGCAGGATGACGAATCTCCCATGATGCGTCGTGTGATCAAAGTCAAAATCCCACCTGTAAATTTCCTTGATTAATCTTACACGTCTTCCTAAGGCTAGTCAGGCTGGTCAGGTCTGACTTTGAGAGACTGATGTCTGCCGTGCAAGGCCACCTCCTGCTTGAACCATCGCAGGTGGATAATGCTAGAACCAGAAGATATAACGTCTATGTAATAAAGATAACTTGAAGTCGGCGTGAACGAAGACAATCGGTGGCAGTTCTTACCTCTCAATCCCGCTGATAATATTTGGGCTGGGTATGTAAATCTCGCATTGTGTTTGTCCAATCTGCCGATTCGCCTTGGTTCATAATGACAACTTGAACGATAGCGAGTCAGAGGAAACAACCGCTTCCGAAGTCCGTTGAACCATGACCGTGATGGTCACTTTCAAAGTTCCCCAGGGTCGACGGACGAGCTGACCATCTTTGCTGCCTACGCAGCTGCGTGAATCGTCCAAGTCGAGGTGAGTCAGACCGTCGGTGCGTACTAATTAATCAGTAAATTTACAAGCATCTCACCTACCTAAGATGTGTGTAAATTTAGTTGCCGAATCACTCTCAAGTTGCGCATTACGCAACTTGAAGTTGCCCGCTCCTTCATCGGACTCGACTAGAATCATCCCTTTCAAGCGTCCAGGTTGACAAAAGTGGTGTCGCAGCATACATGACCGGTGTGTCGTCCGAACAAGCCTTCAATCCATTTTGGTCTTCTGAGACTGTCATAGCATGGTTTGGTCACCAGACTAGGGAGAAACGGACGGGGGGCCGGGAACGTCACTCCAAGAGTAAGCGTCTGCCGCTTCATGCGAGAATAAATCACACCTGCACCCAGCTGACCTCCGCATGCCCTATTTGCTCTCCTTCAGCGCTACGTAATGACAGAATTTATCGTTGATCCATGGGAAGCCTCTGTGGAACTTGAGTCCATGACAGGCTTTCTCGTGTAGACCTGATCGTCCCAGAGGCATTCTGTCCTTCTCATGGCGCACTACTCGGCATTTAATCTGCGCGTCATCTTTATACTGACGTTGGGGAGCTTAACATACGGCTACGCGTTTAGTGTCATATCCAACACACTCGGCCAACCAGGTTTCCTCTCTTACTTCTCCCTCACCACCAACCCTTCCTATACGAGTCGCATTGAAGGTGCCATCAACGGGCTCTTCTCAGCTGGTGGAATATTTGGAGCTCTTCTTGTTGGTTACATATGCGACCGATACGGTAGGAAGGTGACGATGAACGCGGCGAATCTCGTATGCATAACCGGAGGAGCCCTTCAAACTGGATCGGTGAACCTTGCGATGTTGCTTGCAGCAAGGTTTATCACTGGCTGGGGGATCGGAATGATGGTGGTACTCATTCCCATTTTCCAAGCCGAGATCTCTCCACCGTCTGCCAGGGGGCTACTTGTTGGTCAACACGGTGCGTTGTGTTGCATGTGCCATTGTTGTTCAGCAATTCAGCAGTTTGTACATACCTACCAGGCGCATGGATCGTCTTCGGATATGCTATAGCGGGATGGGTAGGCGTAGGGACCTACTATTCTTCAAACATGAGTTTTCAGTGGCGTTTCCCTCTTGCCCTTCAATGCGTCTGTCCGCTAGCCCTCCTCTGCTGTAGCCCGTGGATCCCAGAATCACCACGATGGTGTGCGCATTAATCTGTATAGATGGCACTCCAGAGATATCGAATTAACCAGTCCTTTTTCTAGTGCTGATGCAAGGCCGACACGCCGAAAGTTGGGAAATAGTTTCGAAACTCCACATCGATGCCCACGACCTCGCAGGTCCCGAATCCGAGCGATACGACTTTGCTCAAAGAGAATTTCATCAGATGATCAAGCAAGTTGAATTGGATTCTCAAGCTTGGGTCGCCGGAGGTGGGGTACGTCAGATGTTCAAGCGACCATCATATCGCAAGCGTATGTGGATGGGATTCTTTACCCAGTATTCGGCCCAGGCCACAGGAGCTATGGTTGTTTACAGTCAGTGTGCAATTATACTCCAGCCGCATTTGTTAGGATCGGCAGCGCTGACGCCCAATCTGACTGTGGCAGACTACATGGTTAATCTGTATCAGGGTCTCGGAATCACTGGGGGGATGGTACTCATACTCGGGGCTCTCTACGTAACAGTGGCGACAGGTGCTAACTTCCTCGCATCCTTCGTCATGGACTACGTGGGTCGCGTCCGCCTGCTCAGTAAGAAATCTCCCCGTGCTGCCTCCCCCTACCACTGAGCGTTTCTGTCCTGCAACTTAGTTATTGGCTTGACGGGTTGTATGATCACACTTTCCCTGGAGTGCGTTATGGAATCTCAATACGCATCACCTCATGCCCATGTTACGAACGCCTTGGGCGTCTTCTTCATTTTCCTATTCATCTTTTTTTACGCCGGTGGCATAGATGCTACGTCCTATGTCTACTGCTCTGAGCTCTTCCCCACACACATTCGTTCTCAGGGCATGGCATTCTCAATGATCGGTACCTTCTTGAGTACGGTCATTTTCCTCGAGGCAGGGCCTACAGCACTGGGAAAGATCAAGTGGTGGTATTATGTGATGTTCATCGGGCTGACGGTCATCGATATTGCGGTGATGTGGCGGTGGTTTCCAGAGGTGAGATTGTGGATAAAGATCTGCCAAGGATTGGACTGACACAGTTTCAGACCAAAGGACTCTCCCTGGAGGAGATCAACGGATTATTTGGAGATGAGGTTGCCATACACTTCTCAGACGCTCGAAAAGAGGTCAAAAGGGACAACTGCTAATGAGAAGAAAGAGGATATATCACATTTGGAGATCCTTGTCGTCACCTTCGCAATGATGCCTGTACGAGGCGCATCGCAACGAAATACATGTGTTAAATACCAGTAACAGGATGATGCAATACGCTAGTCCAAGACAACATATTTTTTCAGGTGGTCCGGTATAACGTCGTATAATTCCTTGGACTGCAACCATTGCTTGGAGAAGAGTCTGCTCTGGTAACGGTATGCACCATCGCACAGGACGGTGACGACGGTCGATCCTAACGATCACCCGTGTGTTAGTCATGTCTCTGAAGAGAAGGCATCGAACGCACCCTTGCCAAGTTTTTGCGCGAGCTCCACGGCAGCAACGACGTTCAGAGCCGAGCTTGCGCCAAGGTATAACCCTTCGGTGTCCAAGAGCTGGTATAACATCACTATCGACTTTTCATCTGCAACCGTGAACGATCCGTCTACATCATTGATAAAGGTCGCCATATTGTCCGTCACACGGCCCTGACCAATGCCTGCAGAATCACGAGCTTCAGCATAACGACTCCGACATCCACCGACAGATGTGAGTAGGCGGACCTTCGGTGATTGAGCTGCCCGTGCGCTCGACAAGTTTCCCACCGCTTGACACGTAGGCATGCAAAACACTCCCTGGAGGGTCCGCGAGCCACACTTGCGTCTTCCCACCGCTCTTTTCCTTCAAATACTTACCCGCGCCGGCTAACGTCCCACCGGTACCAGTTGCACACACGAACGCATCGATTGTACCTTGCGTTTGTGCCCAGACCTCCGGACCGGTTGTGAGATAGTGTGCGTGGGCGTTCGACGTATTGTCAAACTGGTCGGTCCATATCGCGTTGTCCAGTTTATCCGCATACGCTCGCGCTTGGTGGTTGTAGTTTTGTGGGTTCTCATAAGGGACCGCGGGAACGGGGTGTACCTCTGCACCGAGCATGCGCAGGAGGTCAATCTTCTCTTGGCTCTAGTAGACGATGGTCGATAGCGTCAATGTACACGCCCTGGTGATGGACACGGAATGCAAGACTCACCTGAGTGTTGGGCATGAATATCACGCATTTGTAACCCCTGGATCGACACACATGAGCCAAACCAATACCGGTGTTCCCAGCGGTCCCCTCGACGACCGTTCCACTGGCTTGTATCCTGAAGCATTAGACACCACGTCAGCACATCCGATCCCTGCAAAACAAGTGCGGCAATGCTGCACTGACCGGCCCTTTTCTTCCGCATCCCGTACGATACCAACGGCAGCACGGTCCTTGATGCTCCCGCCAGGATTCTGAAACTCGGCTTTCCCGAATATGTTGCATCCGGTCTGTTCAGACAGTGATTTAAGATAGATCTGTGTGTGTCAAGACTTGTTAGAGTGCTCTGATGCATGTCCCCCGACTATCAGTACTAGTCTCACTAGAGGCGTGTTTCCCACGGCGTCTGTGAAGCCTTGGACGGCAGACCCGAACCCCCTCCTGCTGACATGGGGGTGATGTGAGTGAGCAAGTCTACATGCGCGAAGGAGCGAAAGCATGATGCAAAATGAAAAAACGAGGTAATTGTTGGAGAGACCGTCGGATTTATGTGAGCCGGTCCTGGTGGCGACATTCTTGCAAAGTCGGTTCGACAACGTTGCCACGGTTCGAGCATTTACAGTAAGAGATCCAGACAAATCAGGACTTCCGGGTGCCTGCTCCTTATCCAATAGCTAGCAAGGTGATGACTTGCATAGTAGACGACTCTAAATGATTATTGATCATGTCCACGATATTTAACGTCATGCGTCACAAATTCACAAGGGAGATCTTCCCATTAAATGACTAGGAAAAGAATAGCCAACATCGAGATGGAAGAAAGAAAACTACGGCTGCGAAAAGTGGTGTACCAAAAATTTGATGAAACAATCAAATAGGGAAGAGCGTCCTCGCTGCATGAGATGAACTGCGCAAGACAAGTGATAAAATCTGGATGTGGAAGGACATGGCGAGATTCAGGTAGTCTGTCGTGCGTGCAAGAAACAGGTCGTCGCAGGCCGTGAGAGAAATAGCATAACATGGGTATCGACGAGACTGAGAGACAGAATCAAGACTTCTATGAACTAGATCAGATGGCAAGCAACACAAAGAAAGACATTGCACGTGCATGCTTATGGTTGACGCTTCTTCACGTTCTGATTCAACCATTGAAGTCCCTCGAAAAGACCTTCACCCGTCGTTGCGCAACTATCGCCACCCTGATCAGGCACGCGCAAGAAAAAAACGACAGAAAAGCCTACCTGGGGTGGACATACCACGAGCGTTCGCGCATACGGTGCAGACCCAACTTCTCGGTGACCTCGGCAGGTGACATGGCTAGAGAAGAATGAGGAACGATGATATCGGATCAGGGATCAGCCACGCACCCCCAGGCAGATCCTGCTTGTTAGCAAACACGAGCAATAAGCATTCCTTCATCTCTCTGTCACTGAGTATACGGTGGAGTTCTTGTTTTGCTTCGTCGATTCTGTCTCGGTCTTGGCTGTCAACGACGAAAACGAGACCCTGGGTGCCGGTGTAATAGTGTCTCCACAATGGACGGATCTTGTCTTGGCCTCCAACGTCCCAAACATTGAACTTGACGTTCTTGTATGTGACCGTTTCGACATTGAAACCGACTGGGCGATGATGTGAGCAAGACAGATGGAGACGGAAGACGAGGACTGACCGGTTGGGATCGTCGTCACGGACTGGTTCAACTTGAGTTTGTATAGAATGGCTAGGTGACAGCGAGTCAGTGAGCGGGTGAGGAACCTGAGGGGACGGCATACTCGTCTTGCCGGCAGCATCGAGGCCAAGCATGAGGAGCCTCATTTCCTTGTTACCGAACAAGCGGCCTGGGAGGGTTGTGAGCAAGGGATGGAGACGAGCGGGACATTGAGCCCACCGAGGGTTTTTGACAAGTTGGCACCCATGGTAGAAAGAGAAGGAAGAGAGAGAGATGTGTGTTGGAGTAAAGAGCGACGAAGGCGAGGATAATGCCACAAGTAACTTGGCTGGAAACGGGATTGGTGTGAGAATTCAACAGAGTCGTCGCTGCAAACACATACACCCTCCTGGGACCCCAGTCACCCAATATACTACTACTATCGCGTGTTATCCTCAACCTGACTCTGGCTAAACACCTTCAACCAACCATCCCCCATGTCCGTCCGCAACGCCTCAATCCGCGCCCGATACAGCTCCGCCTCCGTCATCTCATCGTCCCCGCTCACTCCCACCGAGCTATCAGGTGGCTCAAATACCGAATACGATCGTCTGTGCCCGTCTGCCGAAAGCGGGCTCGATCTCTGCGGTGATGTAGACGGCGAGCGTAGCGTCGCAAACGCACCAACAGACGGCAACGCCATCGACCGAGAGCCGGGCGAAAATACATGTTGCTCTCCTCCGTTCAGATCAACGATACGTTTCGCTTTGCGTTTCTTCGGTCTGCCTGTAACAGCAACCGACGTCGGTCGTGATCCCGTTGACAGCGACAGTACCGTCTCGGGTGCCGCCACCGCGTCCGTTGCCATGCCATGGTTCCCCTTCGACTTCGCGGGCCCGATCGGAACGATAGGAGGGGATGCTGGTATTGGTACGTCTCTTGCAGAACTCGTCTGCTCCAGTGCAGCGGGCGTAAGCCCCCTTCTCTCGTAAAACGTCGGCCCACTGCCATCCAAAGAGATGGTTTTCCCCTCCCTGTGAAAGAAATCGAAGCACGCAGTGCGATAGTTGTCCTCTATCTCCGTCAGCGGGTTCCCCTCTATCCAGACCTCCCCGATGTTTGGAAGTGTCGCAAGACGTCCAACTTCGGCACTCTCATCAATGTGATTAAAGCGGAGGTCTACCCGCTCAAGCGCCATGAGGCGCTCGAGGCCGCATATGGACTCGAGACGGTTACTGGAAAGGTTCAAGTAGAGGACCTGTCCGAGGTAGGTGTAGATTCCCAAAACAGAATCGATCATATTGTCAGAGAGATTGAGGGAAACAAGATTGTGAAGGACGGCGAGGCCATGCGGCACAGAGACAAGTAGATTCGAAGATAGATCAAGGTGCGTTATAGAGACAAGGTATGGGAATGTGTCTGTTGGCAAGAACGTGAGCGCATTGTCTGCGAGGGAGAGGTGCTTAAGGAGCCCCCATTTGTAAGGAGAGAGGGCCGAAGAGGGGGATGGCAAGACGGGATGCTCTGGGGTAGCAGCCACTTCCTCGTTACCCTCGGGAACGGAGGCAGGCAGTGGCGTGCCCGTCCAAGATCGCTGTCTGCGAGGGATCTGCCTCGACCTCTGGTCCTTGAGTGATCCGTCCCTGCGCGCCTGGTCATCAAGCACTGCTCCGATGAATATGTCGGCGACATCCTCCAGCCCACTCCGCTTGATAGTCAAGCTACGGAGGGATTCCGCGAGTCTATCCCAGCCAAGCAATGTGCGGGGATCAATGTCGACAGTCTCGAGCGACCGGAGGTTCTTGAATGCGTCAAGTGGGAGGGCACTCCGGTTCGGAGGATCGTCTTTAAGTTCGGCAATGACTTTGGGTCCGGGTGCCTTGAGTAGGAGAGCGGGGATCTTGGTGAAGCTGCTATAAGTGTATTTGAGTTCAGCGTCGATGCTCTGCTGCTCAGGTCGGCCCCACCAGCCGGTGCCCAAAGAGAGACCGGAGACGGCGGATAGAGAGGAACGAAAGGAGGCAAGGGAAAGGGTTTCGGATTTGTCAAGGGCTGAGCCAGTGTCGATGTGTGTATAATGCATTGGCTTGGAGGGGTTTTCGACGGTTACGTCGAGAGAGCCGACACCGATGCCAAGAGACTCGATGCGCATAAGGACGTAAAAGAGACAATGGGTGTCGATGGCGAAGGTTACAGGGCGGGGTGAGGGTGGTTCGTGGACGTTGGTGGGGATGAACCAGCCGACAGGGTTGAAGGCGGAGGGCTGAGTGGTAGTGGTGCGCTGACGGCGGCGACGTTGGAAGCTGGCCTCTGCAAGACCTTTCTCGTTTAGTCTGATGAACGTAGCAATTCTGCGCAGATACTCGTCGCCGTGGACTGGCTCCATAGCGCAAGTCGTCGTCGTCGTCGTCGTCGAGCTCGTTCGCCGTGCCGCTCCTGCCCCTCTAGCACATGCCGATCAGTACCCCAGAGACACCCTGTTTCTGTGACGTGACAAATGTTACTATGATTACGCATGATGTCACGCTGGAAGGGTGTTACGCGTTTACTCCTGGCCATAATGAAGATAACAATAAAAACAGTGCAGCAAAAGGTCTTCCAGGTATGTACGACCAGCCCCGCCCGATGTCGTTGCCAAATACGCTCTTAGATCGATGCCGACGGTGGAGACACCGTCGGGAGGCTCAAGGAGAAGATCTTCGAAGCCCATAACCACCCAGTTGAGGCTCAAAAGTTGATCTATTCCGGTATGTTCATCCCTGTCGATCCCCGTGTCGCTTATCCGAACTGGCGATCAGGTAGAATACTCCCCGACTCCAAGACCGTGGCATCATGTGAGATCAAGGAAAAGGACTTTTTGGTCCTCATGGTGGCAAAGGTATCGATGACCCCATTTTCGGTGCAAATCCATCTCACCTTTTTTCAATCCTAGCCCAAGCCAAATTTTCCCATGCTTGACACCTCTTCATCTACATCTGCCATACTCACCGCTGAGCCTGCACCCCCACCTGCACAACCTGCTGCACCAGCAGCACCCGAAGTTGCTCCGCCCCCTGCACCTTCCCCACCCCCCGCCCCCGCCCCCGCCCCTACTTCTGCCGCACAG
>JBBPRU010000029.1:0-23901 GCA_038093245.1 Boletus holoroseus
ACGTATACTCATCCTGTCTGTATCCCCAGACTTGTCATCGTCCTATATTCCCATTATGAACTCTATCTTTTCGGCGCAAAAACTAGTTTGTCCCGTTTGCCTGTTCATGACGCCGACATGACGGAGATGTTGGGTATAGAAAGTGACGATCGACGTGTGCAAGATATATGGACCCGACACAGTCTTCCTTCAGCAAGCTGCGCACCTGACGAACGGGTCGTATATTTACCTCGAGCGCCGTGATGCGTTGCTTCAGTACCTTATTGTACGTCCTGTTTCTCATCTTGCACCGCTGGTCGATCTATAAGAAACATTCTAGATGTCTTTCCTTTCCCCGCCCTCGATTCGCAAGGTTCTTGCCATCCCAACGCAAGACAAGATTGATTTCAGAGCGGCGTGTTTCTGTCACAAGAACATCGTGGACATTGGTTTCGTCTGTTCCGTCTGCCTATCGAGTCCGTATATCCCATATATGAAACATGCGGCGATACTAACGTCAGTGAACAGTCTTTTGTCAACCTGTCCCTGTTTGTTCGACTTGTAGGTGAGTCGTGTTGGAAAATCGTCCGTGACTAGTAACATTGATCTAACGTGACATAGAACCAAGTTCCCATTGAAAACGCTTCAACGCCTGAGTGCCGCTCGGCCGACACCTCCGTTGGTGAACTCTCGAAGCTCCCAACCCCTTGCGAATCTCAATAACGGCGCTCTGCGGTCGATCCCGCACCTCGCAAATGGCGGAACGGAGAGCTGATGCATATATTCACCTGATCATCGCAAACATCCGTGTGCACGCTAACACACCGCAGGTGGCATTTGCAAAACTGCAATTCCCGGCGACCGAGTCCGTCTTTGCCCCGATCACTATCCGTGGAGGGGTAGAGCAGTGATATAAACAGGCGAGGCATTCGTCGCAAGGACTGGTTGCGAAGCTTTGGGACGGCGTAGAATTTTTGCCTTGCAACATCTTTTTTATATTGCTGGACTGGTAACGAAGATTCTTCCATACCTTTGGTGCAAGCTTTCCAGAGTTCGCGTATGCAATCGCCATGCTTTCCGTGGTGAATGCACACCACAACCTTGCTGGACGCTGAGTGAGTGAAGCGTACAATTCGGCAACGATAGGCGCACGTATGACATCTGACCCCCGTGCCTCTTTTGTCATCAAAAGGACACCAGCGTTGGGATGGGTGTCGCCGCGTGCCCTGATTGGATCTTGTGCGCTCGTCAGATGAATCTACGGAGGAGACCGATTGGTCCCAGACTCGCCATGAAATTGGGTGGACAATGTCCTTGTCAGCAACTCGTGGACATCCGCCTCTGCACCGTCTTGTCTCGGACGGAGGACGTCGGCGATAGTGCGAGCCAGTCCAGTCCTTACAATATACTCGCCAGCGCCTGAAATCCTCGTGAAAAGAACAGTCAAGATTCGTGCGGCGATGTCGTACCTGATATGCTGCAAGCCATCCCCGCCCGTCCGTCCCGCGATTGCTCTGCCCAGCACCCCGCTCCAAACGCTGCGGCCTCGAATTCAATAAGTCAACTGCCATCATCCTTGTCTGTCACTCCGCGGAACGATACTTCACCTCACTGATCCTCCCTGAATACTTGAGGAGTAACCCGCCACTATCACAAACATCAGTCGTCATCCGCATCTCGAAGAAAGCCGGGCTGGATCGATCAACGGACCTAGATACGCCCGCAGCCAAGTTTCCCTCCGAATCCCACGCGATCGCACCCACCGTATCCTGCATCGCATCCTGAGGGAGTATCGCCAGGCCCGTCCCATGTTCATCGGTCGACGCCACCTCCGGCTCGTCGTACCGTTTCATCCATCTCAGCCAGTCTTCCTTTGCGCGCGGTGCGACCATGCGCGTCGGATCGACCGTCTCGATCCCGTGTCCCTGCGCAAACGCACGTGCGCCAGAAGACACCAAGGTTCTGAGCATTCGATCGTATCAGCCAAGTTCAACCTCGACAAGACAACAAAGCACGCGATCGTACGTCAACGCGTCTACGAGACGTACAAGGGTCGGATGCGACCAAGTCTGTCCGGCATGCGCGCGTGCGCGAGGACAGCATTGGCGAGCTTGATTGGGTTTTTAATCCCTGTTTGTTTACCACGTGCGCGCGCGTTGTCGGGTCGATCAGAACGTAACGACGATGCGATGCAAACGTTGGATTGTCGAGACGAGATGATCATGAGGATCATCGGACGTGGTTAGAGTAACAGAGGCGCTGCGACGTCGGATCAAAGGATCGTCGCGCGGGAGAGGTGGGGGGAGGAAAATACGCGCCTGAGACCGCGCCGACGCTCCCGAAATCGCCTGTTCGCCCGTCCATGATGGAGGCGTCACATTCGACGGTACCTTCGAACGTCAAGTTGGAGCCATATCCTTGAGGAAGGGGGGTGCCCGAGCACGGCATCCGTTCAGTTCTCGGTCGAAAGAGGACCCGACGAGACGTACCTGCATTCAGACAATCCTCGTCTTCGAGAATGGTGATCGCCCGCTCAACGATAGATAAGGCGCTCGTGCATGAAAGTTCGGACGCCACCCGGAGCGCTTCTGTGCATGCACTGGAGTGTAAGGGTTAGTGTTAGTCGGTCGGAGCGATACCATGATGTCGAGTCACCGTTTCATCGCGCCTTTCACTGGAGCTTCCGACGCTCTACCATGCTGCCCAGCGCCCCCATGCACGGCGACGTAGAATATCTTTGGGGATGCCATGAAATAGGAAAGCACCAAATGAGTTGTCACCGAACTCTCGGAGCACGGGAACTTTGAAATCGACCTTGCTCAACTTGGTTTACTTGCTGTCATGACCGATTGGAGCACTCAAAGTTGCCAGCAGCAAGAAATCGGCGAGACATGGGGGTCTCAAAACGTGATGGTATTGGTAAAAGGAACTGGTAAATACATGCGAGACGTAGTACACATGCAACAGTCGTCATAAAGAGTCTAATAAGCGTCTACAACCAGATCCCTCCAGCGTAAAAGTGTAATAAATCAACAAGACGACACCTATTTGCAGTGTCACTGGTTTTCTCTTTTCTTTGGCCCTTTGTTCCCCACCGGCACCCTCCATCTAATCAGCAGCTTTCTTCCACGTTGACTGGCAGCATAGCACTCAACGGCAGGGTTGCAATGGTTGCGAGCACGAGCACGATGTAAACTCCATACCCACCCATGAAGTTGTTGTGGATCGAATACGCAAATAACGACGTCGCTGCCGCAGGTCCAACAGCGCGAACGATAGATGCAGTCGTCTGTGCAACACCGTTAATCGTACCAAGACATCGTCGGTTCGGGGCGGCAGCTGTGATGTACATTAGGATGCAGCCTAATATCACGCCATCAGCTATGAGGGGTAAACAACTAGAAATGACGCACCAAAGGACATGTCCACGACGATTGTCAACGCAAGGTGACAGATAAGCACGAGCCAGACAAGCCAAGTGATTCCCCACCGTCGAGCAATGCAGTTTATGATGGGGAAGAGAGTGAAAAGCGGTATGAAACAGAAGTGACCAATGCGTAATAATTTTTTGGGTCCTAGTCTATCTATGAGTAGGGCAAAGTAGAACGCCTGGAAGAGACCATTACAGACGCCAAAGCAGGCCATCCAGAGTCCGATCGTCATGGGCGTGAATCCTAAACCTCCGAACTCGACTGGCGTGGAGTAGAAAAGAGGTTGGAGTGAGTACATTGCTATTTCGAGGATGGCAAGCACTCCATAGTTTGCTATGCGCAACACCCTTCGCGCGTTGAGCAGTTTGGAAAGAGGTATGGGTGCATCCGAAGGGGGCGAGGGAAACTCTTGTGGCTGATCAATCGTGGCATAGTTGACTTGATGGGTACCGGTTTCTCTATCAACGGAAGAATCGCGTTTCTCTGGTGCGACGCTGGGAGGCAGAGACTTGGTAGCTGTCAGCTGTAAATTACGGTATCAGTATGCCCGGGCGACCCACCTCTTTAAGAAAGAGGAGAACGGCGCCAAAAGTCAACAATGAAAATCCAGCAGCGACACCACATGGCAAGAAATATGGAAACTGCCCCCAGAATGGAGAGCTGAAGAGTCGAGGAAAGTTGTCCTGTGGCCGTGCAAGTGTCCCGCCGATGACTGGACTGCGGAGAGTCAACTCGAATGTACATGGCGAAGACCTAGCCATCATACTCACCCAAGTGTCATACCAAGTGACCAAGCTATAGGCAACAGGGCGAACCCCTGAGCCATGTTTGTAGAGTCCGTCAGTTCCCCCAGCATGCTCTTCATAACACCAATGTTGCCGTTCAGGGCACCGGTGATACAACGGCTGAGCAGGACCAATACGTGTAAGATCGGAAGTCCGAAAAAGCGAAGAAGGCACACCTTAATACCAATCCGGTAAAGGTACGCGATAGACCAAAGCAGAACATGGACATGGAAAGACCAAATACACCTAATAGAAGCACGGGCTTACGTCCAATATGGTCGGACGCTCGACTCCATTGGAGGACAGTTGCGGCTTGTGTGACAAAGAAGAGTGACTCCTGAGATCGGACATCAACGGGTGAACCGATAGCAAGTGAATATTTACGTACAATCATCCCTGCATAGTAACCTAACCGACGATATCTCAGCGGTGTGAATTGACAATAGAGGCGCGTCGCAAGAGTGCTCACCGACTTGTGTTTCGTCGCCACCTGTGATGTCGATCTCAAGAATAAGCTGGATCAAGTAGAATGAGTATGGGATCCCAAGCAGTACAACACGGGCTCACCTGGTTGATGAATGGGTATATGCATTGGGATGCGATGGGTTCGACCAAGACTGAGAGTAGGAGAACGCTGAGCTGGAGCTTTGGCAAAGGAGTGGGTTTCTTCGATTCGTTCCGGTCGCTGGCAACGGAGAGCAAAGGGGTCTGGTCGTCGCTGTTGGGATGGGTGGGCGAGACGGTCATTCCGATGTAAGAAGAGGAAGAAAGGAAGCAACCGGTGGTTGAATTGGCCCGCCTGGAAATTTATAGGCCAAAGTTGTTAACGGCAATCGCGAAAAAAAAATCAACAAGACAGATCGGGAGCACAACTCCATTTACATACGCGAGAGCATCTGGAATGACATACAGACATTTGGAAATTGGAAGGCTTTAAGTTATGGCGCGACAAACTGGCCAACGATCCGTTTTCTGGATCCTTCCGGCCCATTTTGAAAGCGACTCAGCTGACGACCCACCAATTGAGCAAAGTTCCGGCATATTGCAATTTGCTGTACTGTCGTTGAGACCCAAACGGGGATGGATATCGGACCTACAAAGTAGTAGTAAGCCTTGGCCTGGATTGATCCAGAATCAAGAGCCGACGGCGCACTCTATCGCGGTTGAAACGTTGACCCCGCCAGTCGACACTGCCGCAGAGGAGAGCTCGCAGGGTCGCTGAATCGCTCACCTATTTCGGAGTCCCCGCGGTCGGCTTCGGCCGAACGTGGAGTGCTTGCTCTTGACTCTTTTCCACCGCATGATCTCCAGCATAGACCACGGTCTACTCCGCAACGGCCTTCGTGCTGTGTGGATCCTTGCGGTCGTCTGGCTTGAGCTTGGCACGTTCCGCTTCGCCCTGCATGACTGTCGTTGGCCAGATACACGGCAACAGGTGTGTGTATGCTTATCCTTTATGCTCGCATTATGCCGACGAGCGAATTGCCTTTGAATCAGT
Organism: Boletus holoroseus; assembly: GCA_038093245.1. Lineage (NCBI taxonomy): Eukaryota > Fungi > Basidiomycota > Agaricomycetes > Boletales > Boletaceae > Boletus > Boletus holoroseus. The sequence continues at coordinate 5,694 of JBBPRU010000029.1, forward strand.
CCCACATCCCTAATTCACGTATCGTCCGGATACTCGTTATAGCAGATCCACAAATAATCGACCGCCATTCCTATCCTGGCCGTGGGCCGCTTCTTTCCGCACTAAGTCAATATGTCGTTGACCTCAACCTTCGCAAGAACTGGAATTCTGCTTTCCGTCGTCTCCGGCCCAATGCTGTGGTGGTGCTAGGTACGTTCGGATGGTTCAGTGCCTTGTGTTGTGCACTTAAGAGTGTTCCAGGTGACATGATGGATAATGGTCGTCTATCCATGTCGACCGACGAGTACGTGCATCAATAATACGTGCCTCGTTGCGTTTCTTCACGTTTCTTCCCAGATACGAAACCTATTTCACGCGATATCAAAGCATCTTCAACACGGGCAATTCACCACCCCCGGTATATTACATACCAGGCAATCACGATATGGGGTTCGTCTCTTCTCCATCCGCAGTGTATACACCATCTCATACAGGCACTCTTCCAGCCTTGGCAATTTGCCCCCGTTCTCTCTGGAGGCTGACCAGCGCTACATTTCCCATTTCGGTCCTCGGAATTACCGCCGTACCATCGGGAACCATACACTCGTGTTCATTGATGCTCCCGCTCTCGTCGAAGAAGACTTGTTGCGTGCAGAACGTGGTCATACATTTGACAGCTGGCCTACTATTTCGCATGGTCCCGTAGAGTTTGTAAAACAGACTGCAACGGTTGGCTCTCTGGGTCCCGTAGTCTTGTTTACTCACATTCCACTTGCTCGTCCTTCGGATATGTCCTGTGGTCCCCTGCGCGAAAAAGGGACGATACGGCAGGGTTATGGGTTCGGTTACCAGAATACTCTCTCGGACGGAGCAACAGAGTTTTTGCTCCAGTCCCTCAAGCCATCTCTCATTATGAGGTTTGTCAACAGTTCGTTCTCGGTGTGTACGCCTGATTGTCCAACAGTGGTGATGACCATGATTACTGCGAACATGAACACGCTATCGCCTCGTCTGATGAAAAGATTCAAGAAGTCACCGTGAAGTCGATCTCAATGGCAATGGGAATCCGTCGGCCGGGCTTCCAACTACTCTCACTGATCTCAACAGTACCCTCACCAGATTACATTACACAAATCCCAGTCCTCCCTCCTTTGCATGCCCCTTGCTTGATGCCGAATCAATTGGGAATATACTTTTATATCTACATTCCACTCATATTGTTGACCCTCCTCGTCCTGCTTGCATTCAACACCATACACGCGAATGGAAGCGCCGGTTATCAAACATGGAGCAGAAAGCACGGTCGTCAAGACACTCCCGAATCGCTACACGAGTTATCCCGCGGAAACTCGTCGCACGCGTCCGATGCCGATTCGCCCCTTCCACCTCCCGGAAACGCATCACGAGAACACCACGTACCTCACCGCGGTCGCTCGCATTCACCATTCTGGACATGGTCATTCACGCTTGGTGGCCATCGGCGCCGCATCATACTTCCAAACCCCTTTAGAAACTGGCGTTGGAGAGCCGATTACCGAATACCTCAGCGTGACGTGGGGGTACTCGTCGGGTTCCTGCAGGACGTGGGAATGGTAGCATGGCCACCGATTCTCGTGCTTTTGGCGATGTCGTGGTGGGTCATGCAGTGGTAGCATAGGGACAAGCGCGTCAGACGGTGCTTCAAACTGCTACTTGTATTGTGAACGTCCTCGAGGAGAACTCTGTTTTCGTTCGCTCTATCGTGTGGACACTGGAAGGATTGGTCGAGTTGGCTTCTTCACATGGTCTACCTTGCATTTGTTTTGTGTTCACAATGCCATTACGATACCATACTTACACTCATTCATCTCGTTCGACAGTGCCGTTGAGGTACCTTGCAGTTGGGTTCCTGTGTCAGCGAGCGCTGATCCGTGTATCGCCGTGGTCACCAGTCTAATCGCCGTCTGGCGGCCTATGATCGACCTGACATGTTGGGGCCCGTGGAATGTGCGGCCGGACCCTGCTCTCCGTCTCCAGCGGGGCCTAAGCGATGTAGCCAGGGGCCCAGACAAAATACCCAATTCACAGGACCTGACCGGGATCATCAACCGAGCCCGAACCAGACTCTCGACGATCTCGAACTCGGTTGCCTTTGGACCCATTCAAAGAATGCAAGACAAGGACCGAAAGTAAGTGCGGGGTACAACTATTTGTATTTCGGCGTATGCGTCTATACTCAAAAACGAGGTTGGGCGTAAATCCTTATCATATGAAGCAACATACCCAAGATCACATGTTACGCCCCACTATCCTGGTTTTGAGTGATGATGCACACGGGGGAGAGCGCCCGTTTGGGATCCAGGGGATGCTCGAGACTCCTTAGCGGGGCTATGCAGTTATTTGTGCAGACGGGTACCGTATGCACCGGAGAAACATACCCTGACGTTCCTGTCGACCAATCATTTGTACCGCAGGGGGCGAGTTGCACCGCATCACGGACATTGATAGTCAACGATGGGGACGGTACGTACGGAACCAATATGATTTCAAAACCAGGATTGCGGGGTGTACGTCTTTACCAGATGTAGAAACCACGGGACGCCCAAGAGACATCAGGTCACTGGATGCCATCATTGAACACCCGATCACTCCTCAATCAATTAGCTCCTTTTTAGATAGAACGACACGGTGTCGAGGTCCGTCATGGGAGGGCGATAACACGCCCGGACAGGCGCATGGATGTGTACGATAAACGACGTCCTCGCGTGTCGGCATATCGAATGAGATCGGCGGAGCCGTTGTGCATCGCAAATGAAAGAAGGCGGGCAGTGGTGTCGTGAATCGTCCTCGAGGGTGGTTATCTGCATGGACGAAGATAGCGGCGTTCTGATGTTGGGGAAGATTGCGCCACCAGGGATCTCGTGTGGCCAAGTTAGATAATGGCGCAAATGGAGGGGTCATGGCATCACTCATACGGCCTCGTGGCTTCCGCGCAGTAGAAGCCTGACACGACCGCAAACTGTATCATGGTGGAGCTCCCTCTCGCCAAAGGGAAACAACACCAGACGATTACGATCTAGTCTGCAATGAACGCGTCGGCTCGACGACACATTTGTCGTTGGTTGAGGATGTGGCGTACTAAGGGTGCTATAGTCTCGGGTGCAACGGGGAGTTGGAACTGCTTACATGTAATCCGGAAGGAGATAAGGGTGGGTCGGATAGGTTCGGGTGGAGGCACATTCGTGCGAGAAGGAGAGAAGCGCTGAGGGGGAGCTTGAATATGGCGCAGGCACCGCCCATATGGATACGACACGCAGTGCCTGCAATTATACCGAGCGAATCCTGGGACGAACCGACTTGCTCCCATTGCAGTCTGGACGCAAGAAGCCCCGATATATACAAGGAGGTCAAAAGTTGGGCGTAATCGTTTATAAAAGCAAATGAACAGCCGGACAGGAACGTTGTTACCATCCCTTGGCTCACAGGGCCAGCCTAGGGATTCCGGTCGTTGGCAGGAGACAGTTTCTCAATTTGATGCAAGCACGTTCATCCTGCCAGCCGAGCCACCTGAGCGGTTATAATCCCCAAAGTCGACCCAGCTATCCCCTCACCCTGAGGCAGTCTCCTGGGCGTCCTACATCCCTAGTATCCGCACCGTCCTCGCCCCTTGCCAGCCGCTACGCTAGAACCAGTGTCGACGGTTGGCCGAATATAACTTTGGATTCGAACAGACGAGTCCATCGTAGATCTGTTTGCGACCTTGTCATCCCGGAAGAAGTGCAGGGCCTAAGTTCGGATCTGTCCGCGACACTCCATAATCATATCGATCTCAGCTTGGAGCTTCTTAAGCGTCACCACAAGCCGAAGGCGACCTTCAATCGATCCCCTTCTGACCCTCAAATTCTCTCTACAATTACGACACAACCCATTCATATACCAAAGTCTCCGTACGTTTCTCTTCCCCCATCCTTGGCATCCCTCACATTCCTCCAGCACAATGGCTTCTCTAGCTCCCCGCACCGATTCCTTCAATGCCCGCGTTCGCGGTAGCAGCCACATCGACTTCAAGACCGCCACCACCGGCGTCGCCGCCAAGGCTATGCGCAACGAGATCAGTCGTCTCGTCAGCACCGTCGAGGACCCTGCTACCAAGAAGGTGTGTCCCATCCACCCGTCCTTCGCCACGCTCTGATCCGAGCATCGCCAGGCATTCGACACCGAGATGCAAGCCTTCTTCTACCTCTTCACCCGGTATCTCTCCGAGCGTGCGAAGAGCGTCGATCTGTTCGTATTTCCTTTTTCGCTGTACAGCTCTCAATTCTCATGATCCAATTCTCAGTGACTGGGATCGCATCAAATCTCCCGCAGAGGACCAAATCGTCCCCTACGACACACTCAGTGCACCCAAAGACAAAACCAATCTCAACAAGCTTGCAGTCCTCAAGGTCAACGGTGGTCTCGGTACCTCCATGGGTAAGTTCTCTCCCGGGTTGTCTTCGATCGTCCTGATCTCCCGACTTCTAGGTATGACCGGTGCAAAAAGTGCCCTCGAGGTCAAGGATGACATGACTTTCCTCGACCTGACCGTCCGACAGATCGAACACCTCAACACCACCTGCCGCGTTGATGTCCCGCTCATCCTCATGACCTCGTTCAACACACACGAGGACACTCTCCGCATCATCAAAAAGTATGCGAACCAACAAGTCCGTATCACGACATTCAACCAGTCGCGGTACCCTCGCATCTTCAAGGAGACCCTCCTGCCCTGCCCCAAGCGTGCAGACGATGACAAGAAGCACTGGTACCCTCCTGGTCACGGTGACGTCTACAATGCACTCTTCCACTCTGGCGTCCTGGACCAGCTCCTCGCCGAAGGCAAGGAGTATCTTTTCGTGTCCAACTCTGATAACCTGGGTGCTGTGTAAGCTTTCAGCGATCACTGTCCCTCGTTTATGCTCACCCATGAATTTTAGTGTCGACGAGAAGATATTGAAACACATGATCGAAACCGATGCCGAGTTCTTAATGGAAGTCACGGACAAGACCAAGGCTGATATCAAGGGTGGAACGCTCATCGACTACGAGGGCTCTGTCCGTCTCCTTGAAATCGCTCAGGTTCCTTCAGAACACGTCGAGGACTTCAAATCAGTCCGCAAATTCAAGATCTTCAACACCAACAACCTCTGGATCAACCTCAAGGGTGGGCATTCCGGACCCCATCCCCTGAGTGGTCATTGACTCTGTTGCAGCCCTGAAGAGAATCATGGTGACTGAGGGCATGGAACTTGAGATCATCATCAACCCCAAGACCAACGATGACGGCCAGGCTGTCGTCCAGGTATGTACTCGATGAGCGACAAGTACGTGTTGGCTGCTGAATTAGGAGCATAGCTCGAGACTGCCGCTGGTGCCGCCATTAAGCACTTCAAGAATGGTCACGGTATCAACGTTCCCCGTTGTCGTTTCCTTCCTGTCAAGTCCTGCTCCGACCTGCTCCTCATCAAGAGTGACATATACTCTTTACAACACGGTCAGCTCGTCCTGAACGAAAGCCGGATGTTCGAGACGACCCCTGTGATCAAGCTTGGTGACCACTTTAAGAAGATCCAGCAATTCCAGAAGCGATTCAAGAAGATCCCCAAGATCATCGAGCTCGATCATCTTACGGTCACTGGCGATGTTTACTTCGGAAGGAATGTCACATTGAGGGGGACTGTCATTGTTGTTGCTAACGAGGGCCAGCGGATTGATATCCCCGACGGCTGTATCTTGGAGAATCGTACGTACTTTGTTTTTCTCGCCGACTTTTGTCTTTGCTAATTTGGGGGGTCTAGGTCTGTTGTCTGGAAACCTCAACATGATCGTACGTCTCCTCTATTCCATCCTGTTTGGTGTTGAGCTCACGCTTCTGCAGGAGCTGTGAACGATCGCAACCGCTAAAGGTTCGGTGACGTTTCTGGAGATTGAGTCTCTTGGCGCTTGGTTTTCATGCCTTATTCTTCTTGCATCTGATTGTGGACTTTCAAAACCTTTATGTAATAGAGCACTACCAAACGATTTTATTTCTGTTCATTCCATGCGTTGATGTTGATGACAGTAGGATATGTAGTGGGTGTTAAGATACCGCTCGGTTGGATGTCTTGTGATACTTGGTCTTTCTACCGGGAATTATTTGTCCACATGTTCATTCTGCGCGATAGAAGCTGGATCTTTCCAATAGATGAATTGGTTCGAGAGGACGCCGCGCAAGGTCCGTATCATACACGATAACTGCTACTATACCTGGAGTCATCCGGTGAATTCATATCCTCCGTCTCCCCAAACATCATACTCCCTAACTGTGTAGCCAGCAGGTCATGCTGATCCCTGGATGCTTCAAGCTGCCGGTATAGCGTGCTCATGCTGAAGTGTACCGAGTTGCTTAAAGTTGCGCGCGCGCAGGAGGGGTGTGATAGCTTGGCGTCGTAAACCCCGTCATTTCCAGATCACCTGATCTTATCTTTTTTTTTCGAACTCGTGTTTATTACGTAATCATTACGCTGTCGGCCAATGTTGTCTTCATGGGGTGCATGTTCTCCGGGCCCACCATGTCTGAGCGTTCCGTCAGAGTCGTCTATCACACTGGAAACAGAACGTTTGCCAAATTATTTAATGGTGATATTACCTCTTGCCGCGCTCGTAAAAACGCGCTCACTCCTCTTCTCCACGTAGAGCGTTCCCTCGATGAACTCAGAGATGTCGTCCGGCGAAAACTTGGCCTAGGACAGGAAACCCACGTGTCGCTTAAGCAGATGGGCACTGACGCCCTCCTTGATCTCGAAGATGGTAAGTGCAAAAAAAAGTCTATAGGGTTAGGAGTGCGCTCAACCGAGGTTGTTCTCGTCGACAGATGATGATTTTCAGGCGTTTCGCATTCTTTTGAGGTCTGCCGTTTCTGTGGACATCCAGGTTACTGTGGGCAGATCTCAGGGTCCCACTGTGCCACCCCCAGTCGCACCCGTGAGTCAATCCACCCCTCGAATCTAGATGACGTTCTCAGGTGATAATCATCACAGAAACTTCGGGAGCAGCCGTCAGTAAGTGAGTCAACCACCACCTCGTCGGCATCGCCATCCAGGCAACCAGTACCCTCGGCAGCGTCTGGTGAATCTAGTGCGCATCCCGAAGTTGCCCGGACCACCCAGACTTCTGCCACAGCAGCAAAGACAACGCCTTCTGCAAGAAAGCGCAAGGTGTCATTTGACGATGCCGCTCTAGCAGCTCCTGGCAAATCTGTGGAGCGGCGCGCATCGAAGAAGGTTACCGCTGTTACTCCCGTTGCACCTGCGGGGACTGCGGAGTCTCCTGCCACTCCAAAGCCAATAGGCGCAGAGGAGCCCCCGAAGAAAAGACAAAAGAAAGAAGCCACCAAGGCGAAGGATGTTCAACCCACAATGGCTGTTCAGAGTTCTCCGGCGGGGGCTTCCGACGCACTAAGGCCCAAACCGAGGAAATCTGCGGCGTCGGATCATCAGAGCGAGGTGGGGATTGTGTCGCACATGGATGCATCTGCTCACATTGGATTGCTTTGTAGTCGAGTTCGAGCCCGTTAAGGGACGTTGTAACATCTGAGCTACTAATAAAGAGGCCAACGAGACGGAAAAAAGATGACGGCGCTGGCTCGGGGGAGTCTCCCGCGCGTAAGCTCCACGTCGATAAGCTGATTATTGTGACTTGATGCTGATTCGACATTCCATAGCTGTCGACCAAGGGGGTAACTATTTCTGATCGATATTTCCAGCGCAGTGATTCACGAATCCATTGCGTTTCCCAATAACCTAGGTATGGACCAACTGACCAAGGAACCAGACAATCCGGTGAATGAGGCTTCTCTTCAACCAGGTGAAGTTAGCAGTTCGACGACCAGATATGTACTAAGGGAATCCCAGCGCCAAAAAAACCCAAAAGGACAAGTGTGAGGCCCCCCGCATGGGGTAAGCCCTATTCCACTCTATTATGATCTCAATAACACCAAAAAAAGCTTTTAGGCCAAGAACGATCACAGATATAGCTTGTGAAGGTGAGTAGTCTTTGCCTTCGAAGCATTCAAGACTTATAAATGCTAGCATAGCGGTCCCTCCGACGACTGAATGTGCCAATGTGCTATCCGAAGTAATAGCAGCACTTTTGCCTGATGTCGCAAATGCGGTCGCACAGCCTGAGCGAAAGACCGTAGTAAGGAAAGACACCAAAAAGTCTTCCGTGCTGAGTAATTCGCCATGTCCTATATGCCTCGAAGAACCCTTCCACATACGCTATTACTGTCCCACTGTTCTGAGAGGTCCCGATGCTATTCAAGAACGACTGGAGGAGCTCAAGCGAACGAATATGGGTGACCAGCAATGGCTGATTAACGAACTAGAGGGTCTCCTACGCGTGCTAAAAGGTTAACATTCCATTGTGCTGTCTATCCCAAACCTGACATCAACTCTATCAGTCGCGTCCAAGCCCTCGTTGAATGCCACGCCGACTGATGGAGTCCAATCGCGAGAGGCTTCGCCGCCGCCCAGCGCTTCTCTACTCATTCCTAACAATTCCTACGTGTCTGAAGTAACAGTGGAAAGCAGAGATGAAGGGAGCAGCTCGGAAAGCTCTAATGACATGTCGGAGGGAGAGGTCGAACCCGAAGAATTTCCAGCTCCCCGGAGACAGCAAACACCAGGCGAACAGCCTTCAACAACCAACGATGACTTAGAGGCTGTCATCCGTGGTCCAGCGCCAAGGCGCCAGAGCATCTTGCACGTCATCGACCGCATAGTTGGGGACGACGATAGCGAGAACTCTGACTCTGAAGAGGACGAGGCCGAGTTGGAAGAAGACCCAGACGAAGAGATCGATCGATCGAGGCGTCGGTCGTCCAGGTACATCAGGCGTTCATCCGATTCCGAGAGCGAGGATGAAGAGTCTATGTCACCTTCGCCTCCACGTCCGGCTGAAGGCATTTTAAACAATCCACAACCTGGCGTACAAGGTTCCAACGGGCCTGCAGAGGGATCCGCCAAACACCAGGATGACGGCGTTGCCATGGGGGACTCTGTTGGTCCTCCCGTCCTCGAGAGACAGAATGATGACAGTAGTGAGGAGACACATGTGGGATCCGAGGATCGCACGGACATGGACCACGAGTCGATTGGAGAAAAGCGTGCCGCTACTATTGTTGAACAGAGGTCTTCATTTCCTGCTCCTAGAGCCTCTGAAGCCCATAACGAGGTTGAGACCGATCCGATAGAACCCTCGGATGACTTGGAACCTCCAGCTATCTCGCACTCGTCAGACGCCGATCCTATTGAGGCACCTGAAGGCATTGGATCCTTGTTCACCTGCGCCGCTCAATCGACTCCAAAGCCGGGAGTGACGAAACGGATCAAGGCTCGTAATGGTCAAATTCAAAACGATGAAGCTGAACGCCCTGTCCTTCTCGAGCAGCTGCCCTCGGAAGCTACGAACGAAGTGACTCCCTTACCAACGAAAGAAAAGTCGCGGAGAAAGATCACGGAGATGTCTGCCAATCAAGAGCCGGCGCCAACACGGAGGAGTCCTCGGTTTAGCTCTCTTCCACCCTCCACAAGTACGCCCGTAGCTGTGGCGTTACTGAACCATAGGCCCAAAGTCGGAGCTCGGATTGGTAAAGCTACCAAAACGCCCGCAAAGCAGTCTGAGGAACGATCGGGTGCTTCACAGAGTAATGCCGGAGGCAATATTGCGCAGAATGGGGCCCGCATCGCTCCCACTCCATCATTGATCGGGTGGGAAACGCTCGCAGAGCCATCTTCGCCTCCTGTACAGTTGGACGAGACATCGGTGCGCATCGATGAGTTAATGTCTAGCAGTCCCCAACCAGAGGTCATTCCTAAGGGCCGATCCCGCAACCCTGCCCTTTCTAGCCAGGCAGAACGATTGTTCGATCTTTCGTCCAGTCAGATACCCTTCCCATATTCCCAGCATCAGAACAACTCGGCGCCGAAGGCGCTTCCAAATGGGAAAGAGAGGGAGGGGGTGACGGAATCGGATTCGGATTCGGAGCCAACGGTGTCCAAGAAAAAGGCAAAGCTACCTGTTCGGTATCGTTCGTTGTCCCACTTGGCTTCCCAGGCGACAACGCTCTTTTCTCCCAGCCTACTCACGCCTGCCAACAAGTCCGTGACTAACGGAATGACAAAGAAACGTATTGCTGATGAAGATTCTTCCTCATCCTCTTCTGATGCGGACGAGGCTAATGGGTCGGGACATATCCCTCGGGGACGAAGGGCGGGGTCTGTGTTGGAGACAAAGAAGAAGAAAAGTCGCTTGTCCAGGATCTAAAGACTATTGTCATCGTTGGTCTCGCGCTTGTACACGATCGCAGCATTCATTCAAGTATTTCCATGTTTTCTTGATTTGGTTTCCCCACATACATTGTGCATGACCCGTTCTCTATCTAATTTTACAGATACATCGCACGTCGCTTTGCCTGAATACGTATCATTTCTTCGAGTCGCTTAATACTGATAAGATCGTATCCTGTCGTTCAATGATCGTTTGTATCATGAAAATGAGTGAATGGTATAAGAGGGTTGTCAAGTACATTTCGACTGCATCCCAGGGACGTCATCCAAACGACCTTGACATCACGTTGGTCAACACAACGGGAACAAAACGTGTACAACAGCATGAGCGTGGAGATCCCATGCAAGAGAGGGCCTCAGCCCGTGGGTTCCACTGGCCTGGGTTGATGTCCTCATACCCGCATGGCCATACACAGCTCCCAGAGTCGACTTGCTGCTTCTACCCTAATCCTTTAAAAAAGGTCGTGTCACACCGAGGGAACGAATGGGTCATTGTTAGATGACGTGGTGCGCAGTGAGCATCTTGGGATCCTTCCAGGAGAGTGGAAGCGAGGGGTTGAGAAGGGTTGATGGGGATTGTACCTGGCAAACGAAGAAATCGGTGAAAAGGGCGAGTGCGATTTGAGGTGTAGCTAATGCATTGGTAGCCTAAAACGGAGAGCGACACAAAGGGCCTGGGGTTAGCAAGCGTGGAGTGACTCATTGTCCTGAATAGCTTATTAATGTTCATGGGAAGGCAGTGGAGGAAATTATCGTCACCATCGACTGCGCAGCTTGGAGAGCGGCCCGGAGTTTTGCCAATATCGATGGGAAGGGGGACCACCGTAACTTGTATGCTATACGCCACGCTGTGGGGCCATTACTTGACTTTTCAAGCTCGACTTTCTAGTTCAGTTTGTGGCGCCGAGGGATGAACAAAGGCAACCTCGAAGACACGGTTGAATGTATGCGCTTTGGGTCTGGACATCAACGACAAAAGAGTGCCATCGTCCCATCCTCGTTGGAAGAAACACCACATTGAAAAGGGTACCAGAAATGGCAGAGAAATACGAGGTCTTTTTCCATTTCGTGTTCTCCCTGTCGCTCTGGTGTGCGTGGAATTGGCTCAATAGAAGAAGATATTTCGGGTCATCGACACACAGCCAAGGACACGGCGCAAAGAGAGGTTCCTGCCCGCAGTACTATTGGGGGTTTAGGAGGTGACAACGCAGTTTGGTGGGCGAAAACCGGGGTGAGTATGAGTACCCGGAACGGTCTGGAATGCTCACATTATAGCGTTCCTGCCTCATCGGAAGCCAACAAATCCAGGATTATTATACCTGTCTCTCATCATATGGGTTAGTTATGATACGACTTTCGCAAGAAATCGCAAATACATCCTCGGATTCAACCACGCAGTAAGAAATACATAGAGATGAGATTGTCACGTGGCTGTAATCTGCGCCCACAACAATCGCAAACTCCGACTCGGACTATAAACTGTCTCTTAGAATCATCCCTCACCACTCAACCTTTCGCTGACCGCCGAGCACTCGCTCGTACATGATATTCACACAGAACACTCGCGACGAGTATGTGTACTCTCCGTTTCTTGATTTGCGTTCTGACCGTCCTGCAGCTATATCTCTGATCTCGTCTTCTCTCTCCTGAGCGTTTGAAAACTTCCAAAAAGGTCATAACCCACCATGATTGCCCGTACTTTGATCCGGAACCAACTTTTTGCTCGTGGCTTTGCTACCCATGCCGGCCCAAATACCGCTTTGCCCGCCGTCTTACATCTTAAAACTGGTCAATCCTTCCATGGTCGATCTTTCGGAGCTCCCAAGAGCACTTTTGGAGAGACCGTCTTTTCAACTTCAATTACGTCCTGTCAGTCTTTTTTTCAGATCCGATCAAACTCCAATTGACATCTATTCACAGACACCGAGTCAATGACTGATCCTTCCTATCGGAGCCAGATCCTTGTCTTCACCACCCCTCTCATTGGAAATTATGGGGTTCCCAACAACAAAACACCCATTAACTCGCAGGATGTCGGTGTCGTCATGGAATCCGAGGGGGTTCAGTGCAGCGCCGTTGTGGTTGCAGACGTCGCTGAGAAATTTTCTCACCACGCTGCAGTCGAATCCCTCGCTTCCTGGTGTCGCCGCTTCAACGTCCCTGGTATTAGTGGCGTGGACACTCGCGAAATCACGCGTTTGTTGCGTGACCAAGGAACCACCCTCGGTCGTCTTGCCGTCGGTGCAGATGCCTCGGCTCCTGCGCCAACTCCTGAGCAATACTGGGATCCTTCTACCGAGAACCTCGTTGACCAAGTTTCCACAAAGGTTCCGTACTACCTCAATCCCAACGGGGATGTCCGCATTGCTGTTCTCGACTTTGGTGCCAAGGCGAACATCCTTCGTTCCCTCATCCGTCGAAACGCCGCAGTGACTGTACTCCCTTGGAACTTCGATTTCAATTCCATCCGTGACCAGTATGACGGCCTCTTCCTTACCAATGGTCCTGGTGACCCTAGGCATTGCATGGATGCAACTTTAAAACTCCGCAAGACTCTCCAGGAGTGGGATAAGCCTATTTTCGGTATTTGTATGGGCCACCAGGTCATTGGCATGGCCGCGGGTCTAGAAGCATACCGTATGACTTTCGGGAACCGTGGACACAACCAACCCGTCCTCGCTTTGGCTTCCGCGGGCTCCATCAAAGCTGGTCGTGTTTATGTGACGAGGTGGGCATAGGGACATGGTTATTACAAAGGGATTTGACTAATCGGGATATTTTCTAGCCAAAACCATCAATATGCGCTCAAATTGACTGATCCATTCCCAGCAGGGTGGGAGCCATTCTTCATCAACTGCAACGATTCCTCCGTGGAAGGCATCAAATCGACCGCGAGCTCTGGCAAGAAGGTCTGGGGTGTACAATTCCACCCTGAGAGTGCTGGCGGCCCGTTGGATACTATGGAGGTTAGTGCTTCCCATTTGTGACACACTCCTTCTCATCTGATCGTCCAGATGTTCACGGACTTCCTCGCCGAGTGTCGTGCCCACAGGCTCACGTTGCCAAAGGCTGCCCCTGTGGATTTGACGGGTTCAATCAAAGACTACGTTGCCCCTCGTCTCCCAGAGATTTCTGTTAGCGCGTAGAATGACAGAATGGTTTCCATGTTATCGTTCGTTGTAGTTGGGTGTACGAGTACGCTACGTAGTTCGGATCCCAGTGAACGGCAGACCTAGTCTGCTATCATGTGCCAGAAATTCTGTACATATATGTTTTTTAACGTGGCTACACTTCTTGGTTCTTTCTACCCATTTCCTTAGGGGTTCAATGTTTAGCACCCCGCCTAGAATTGCCTGATCTGGACGCCACTAACGTACTGGAAACATTGCCCAATACCACCGTCGCGCACACATCAACATGAACTTCCTTGATACCTATGGTATAACGGGTACGGGTACGAGCACACCGCCTCCCAGTGGACCCCAGCCCGAGCAAAGCCTCAACGAAGAGGTTTCGCAGGTTATCGGACACCTTGGACGTTTCTGGGGAGGGTTCAGGAAACAGGTATGTACGAGACCGTCACTACTCCATCCATGCTCTGAGAATGGTCGCGGGCACGATAGAGCGAGGCAGCACTTTCTGCTGCGCGACGGGACTTGGGCCAAGTTGTAACACAAGCCCAGCGCGAGATCGAGAAACTAACTACTGGGGAAGAACAACCAAGTGGGTCTGAAGCGGAGGGACGGGCAGAACCTGAAGACGGCGAGGAAGAAAGCGATGCTGAAGAGTCGGCGGGCACACCCACCGCAGATACGACGCGGCCTGCTAGCACCCAACTGGGCGGCGAAGCCGGTGCTTCATCAACGACAACCACGGCACATTCCTTCTTCTCGCGTCTCCAGTCATCCATCCCGCCCAATATCGTCTCGGCCGTTCAGGCGCAACTTCCCGACAGTCTCAGGAATGCGCAAAACATTGACCTTGTGCAATTTGGGAACACGCTTTCCTCCGAGTTCCAGCGCGTGCAGGGTGTCACACGAGCACAGGCGGAGGAATATGTACACATGAGCGAAGCGCTACTCCGTGAGGTGGTGAAAGAGGTTGGAGATGTTCTCCAAGAGGCTGTCAAAGTCATTCCGCCCGAAGAAGGTTCCGTGGACGCTCCCGTCGCCTGGGATGGTACAGATATCTGGATGCTGCCCAGCTTAGCTGCCAATACGGATGGGTCGGCGACCGCCGGTTCAGCGTCCAAAGGTAAGGGTAGGGAGGTTGATTCTGGACCTTCATCTAGGCGTCAGTCGGAGGATGCGCGTCGGGCTGTTGCGACCCGTGCCGAGTCGCTGTTGAAGCAGCTCAGGAGTAATCCTGAGATCATCAAACTTGATCCTGCTGTGGATACCTCCAAGGACGCTTATCTGGCCTGGGCAGATGCAAGTGAAGCGAGCGGGGAAGGATCCGGCACGAAGGTGTGGGGGGAACGCATTGCTGAGGCGCTGTCGGACCCCTTGGATGGAGCGACGTTGCATGATACCTTCGATGCACTTGGTATGATCCCATTCATTTCTGGCGTAACGACTACTTCATTCCCGCTGCCAGTACCAACCTCCATGCCTGAAGAGGTCTTTTGGGTCAGGTATTTCTTCCGAGTGCACCAGATCGAGGCGGAGGAAAACAGACGGAAAGCATTACTACAAGGTAAGCCTTTATGGGAATCAGACACGAGGTTGCTAAACCCCCTAAAAAGCGACGACGGAGAACGAAGACGATTTTAGTTGGGAGGATGACGAAGACGAGTCCGTTTCTGCTAGTGACACGAGGGAAACCCCAACTTCTGCCAACCCACTGGCGTCATCACAGCACACGCTCGCTCCTCCCAGGACGACATCTACATCGGATGTCCTGTCGCTACCATCTTCGCACGTGCAGAGTCCTAGGGAAAGCAGTGAGGACAGCTATGATGTTGTTTCTGGAAATGCCAGCAGTACAGGAGTGGAAGAGAAGGAGGACGAGGAGGAAGATGGGGACGAGGAGGAGGAGGAGGAAGAGGAGGAGGAAGAGGAGGAAGAGGAGGAAGAGGAGGAAGAGGAGAAGGAGAATGGGGAAGAGGAGGACAGCGACTGGGAATAACCGAGCCTCGATTCACATTCACATTCCTATGTGTATTGTACATATGTTGTGCCTACTCTCACCTGGTCTGTATAATTGTCGGAAGTAACAGGACGCAATTATGTTGTTCCTTTACCGATTAGGCAAATGAATCAGAATTATGACGGCAATGAACGACCTCGCCCGGCCTGGGCCCACTCAGCTTGTTCTCTTTTACGGCGCTCGTTGTTGCACCATCAAGTGATGCGGAATGAGTTCGTTGTATGAAAGACGCTTTCACAAGTCGCGTCTGCTCTCCAAGCCCACCGTCATTCTCGCACTCCGCTTCTTCTGGGTCGTTGTGGTCATCTGGTGCGAGTTTGGGGTTTTCTTCTACAGTTTATCAGATTGTAGATGGCCAGACAATGTTTTCCAGTCCGTGAGTGGGAACAATTCAAATCCCTCCATGTGGGTCTTACTAACGCGTCCCATTCAAGACTCGTTCACCGTCTGGGGTGAAGCCCACCCGAGTGCTCTTGGTTTCAGATGCTCAACTGCGGAACCCTGCCACTCCTGCACCAAATTCATGGTTTGGGTTCGGGTACGACCCTAACCTGGCGTATTTGCGCAAGAGTTGGAGGGTCGCGTCACGTCTCCATCCCAACGTGGTCATGTTTCTCGGCGATACGTTTGCTTCGAGTCGCCATGTCACGAATGAAGAAAAGTGCGTATCTCATCCCATGCCAAAGTGGACGTGTCCGTTGGCTATTGGAAGATGGCACTGATCCCACGACGAGTAGGTACGATCAATACTATCGCGCCTTTGAGACTACTTTCCCTCGGGATGCTTCAGTACCACTCTACCTCATCCCTGGGAACAACGACATAGGGTGTGTTTCGGCTCTTCTGGACAAGTCTGGGTTTAAATCTGTATTCACAGGCTGGGCGATTCTTCGTCTTTTCCCAAGGACGCCCGCCGGTTCTTCGAGGAACACTTCGGGCCCCTGAATCGAGTCGTTTCTATTTCGGGCCATCAGTTCGTCTTGTTGAATGCACCGGGACTCGTGGAGGAAGACTATCGCCGTCATGCGCATGGTCAAACCTACGATCATTGGACTCCACTTCCGGGAGGACCGATCGAATTCGTACGGTCGATCTCTGATCAAGAAGATGGCCACGCGGTCGAACCGAAAATATTACTCAGTCATATACCGCTCTCTCGGCCGTCGAGCATGTCCTGTGGACCACTGCGCGAGAAGGCTTCGATACGCGCTGGGGCGGGGCATGGGTACCAGGCAATGCTCGGCAAACAAACGACCGAGTTTTTGTTGAAAACGTTGCGACCGTCTGTGGTGTTCAGGTGAGACAACTCTTGTCGAGTGTCGACTTGTGTCAGTGACATGACTAGTGGTGATAATCGAGACTATTGCGAAGTCATACACGAGGTACATGGTTCCGACCTGCAAGCTCATATAGCCCGGGAGGTTACCGTCAAATCATTCTCTCCGAGTCGACACATCCGCCGGCCAGGTTTTCAGCTCCTCTCCTTGGTTCCTCCATCTTCCTCACCAACTGGGCCCACTTTCGCGGATGCACCATGTCATCTACCTGACACGCTTCGTGTCTTTCACTCGATATATGTTCCTTGCTTCGTATTGACTGCGCTCGTATTGCTATACCTGAACATCAGTCCTCCCCGTTACAGAAAACGCTTTTCTAATCTGTCGCCCGTATCATTGACGCGTTACAGGCAATCATCACCTCCACCTGAGCCCGAATCGGCCATATGGACCACTCGGACCCCGCTCAAGTCGAGAATGCAAACGAGTCCTACCACACCACTTCCCCTCTCCACACGAACCCCCAGCACAAAATCTATTCCATCTTTTCGTGCTTCCCCTGCCCCCACACCTCAAGGTTCCCCATTGCTCAGTCCGATCACGCTCTTCCCATCTGGAGACGAAGGCGATGTGGAGGAGCATTACGTCGGCCCGTCTCATTACAACGTTCGGCGAGATCTACATTACAATATTGGATGGCAAGGCGTGCACGACGACGATATTACACGAGAACACGACGCGGTACACGGCCGTCCACATCCGCGCGCGCACTCGCGTGCCGTGTCGGCACCATATTTTTTCCCGCCGCCTTTATCACAGCATGCGCGCGCGCGACGGACGTTTTCGTGGTCGTTTGTGTTTCGGGGACGACGACGAAGGATGTCGTTTGGGGTACCTGATTGGAAGGCATGGCGAGGCTGGCTGAGCGCATCGACGGCATATCAAAAGGGGAGTGGGCGGGGGCTCGTGTGGCGGTTTGCGAGCGATTGTGTGAGCGTGGCGTTGCCTGCGGTCGTTGTATGGTCCGTGATCAGCTGGTTCTTTTTTTGAAGTGTCGGGGACATTGACCGTGTTGAGGTCGTGCCAGTACATGGACATATCCATATCGTTAGCTTAAGGTACTGCTTGTTGATAAGCGTAATCGTTGGACGGGACGGATTGGCAGCCAACCTCAGGCATGCTCCGGCCTATATATACATGCATTTTCTTCGTCTTTTGGGCAATAACTGTCACTCGGCCTGAATGTTTGGTAGTCTGCTTGATAGTAAGGGGCAGGTCAAATACGACTGGGCCCTAGGAGGCGTATACAGTGACTTGGGCACTATCTGAGTGGTTTTACTTCCTTCAGAGTACAACTATTACAGCGACGATTCGGACTGCAACCTGATAGACGGCCATTCAATTGACTTATTCCTGGTCCAGACTTGAAGGCAAGCTCACTACACACGCACACCGTCC
>JBBPRU010000030.1:0-23661 GCA_038093245.1 Boletus holoroseus
GAGGAATGCTTGTACCTGGTTCGCGACCTGTTCGGGTGTCTGACCAGGGACGACGACACGCATCGGGCTATCGTCTGAAGCCGTGATCCAGTCTTCCTGAAAATCCTGGGCGTTCACCGGAGGATCCAGGTCATATTCTTCCGGGTCCTCTTCGTACTGCGGAATTGGACCCACACGCTCCCCCTTGGCACGACGTTTCCACAATTCCGATATTTTTCTGTTCCTGCGGACTCGACGGAGGTAATCGTCAACCTTGTCCCCTTCCTTTTTCCGCGCTCCCATGTAGTCCAGTTTGTACTTGACCTTGCGCATTTCCAATCTGAACTCCTCTGGCTCGGCTCTCTCGATGCCGACAGATGTATGTTCCCTGATCGCCCTGCTCATCCCAAAGTCGATGATCATGACCTTGCCGTCGGCGCCGATGAGCATATGCCGTAGCTCAGGGTCGCCGTGAAGGACTCCTTGTGCATGGATCTTCTCGAATGCAGCTATCACCTTCTCCTTCAATGCGTGAGGCATACTCGGAGAGGACTCTATCCAGAACGAGGAGTGGGGCATTTCCATGGTCACGCTCACAGCTTCGGGCATGACATGGACACCGATGATGTAGGGAACAACGTCCCCTTGAAGGGGCCTGAGGTATTGTTTCGACTTGTATATGGCAAGCTACCGAAAGAGGCGGTTAACCGAAGACTCGGCTTGGAGTGGAGAATATTTACCTCTGAGTAGAAGCCATACCACTCGTTCTGTTTGCTTAATTTCCACCTGAGTGGCATCTCAGCACCTGTGGAGTCACAATACTTGAAACACTTACTTCCTGCAGATATACTTGATTTCTTTGTTAGCGACAGTCCCGCTGTCAATAGAAGCAGAGCATTGAGCGCCCTCTGGAGAGTGGATGAGTATCACGCGTGAACATGTGGAGAGAATGCCCACTTCGCAGGGAGAGAAGTTGCTTTGGGTCGTCGAGTGGGAGACCGTGCGTCCAAGCCCAACGGCCATGGGGCTGGTAGATGGGCTGATCAAGCTGACTTGCTGATTGGGAGCTCGCTGACGCATGAGAGGGGGAGGTGGTCGACTCGGTGGGCACAGTTGAGGTCCAGTTGATTGTGGCGCGACACCTCGCGACATGGTCTGGACGAGGTTGTGTACGGTGCAAAAGAGGAGTTTCCGTGGGTGGATGATAGGGTGCGGTGAGGACGTGGAAGAACTCGGAGGAGGTGTCGAGGCATGGAGGGACGGGGCGGTCGACTGGGAGGAGGCTGCTAGGGCCAGGGTCTGGGTGGATAGCTGAGGCCATTGCTGTCTTGGAGGTGGTGGAGGGTGGACGAGGGATATACGAGCATTGTCGACCTTGTACTCTCCTTATACCGGATCCATGTCAAAGCGTCTCCTCCTGGTCCATCCTCAATACTTGCCTTTTCTGGACAAAGGCCAACCCGTCTCGTGGCGACCGCGCTTGTCTCAGTCAAAGCGAGTCAGATTACACACATTCCAATACATGTCCTAAGGTACACTGCTCCAATGATCTACATGTCCGATGCTACAATTGAAAATAATAGCACATTTGCTAACTTGCTTGCTGTGGTTCATAGTGAGTGGCTAGCTAAACGTCCATCCGCCAGGCATGCTCAGCTCGCGGCATCTGGTCAAGGATCGCTCTGCGGTGGCTGGCTTCGCTTCCGGTGCAGAATAAATATCGAAGGACTGACAAGGCAATCGAGGCAATGAGTGGGAGCGCGGCGGTGCAGAAAATGGTCCGGGGGGGAATACCAAAGCGGGTGCTGTGGGTGACGGGTACGCTACTGACAGCACGCCTACGCTGTCAAATGGCATCGCCGTGCGCAGCCCATCTGGATACTCGCTCGCCGCATATGGGGATCCGCCAGCGGTGTGCATATTACAATCTTGGACGCCACACACCCATCCTCCGTCGCAGTGACGGAGATCGAGCCAACTGCCCATCAGTTCATACTCTTCCACAGACATCTCCCTGGGAGTGTTGTCAGTAAGACAGGCTGCGCTGGCACGTCGCTCTGCGAGCCAGGCTGCCAGTGCCCTGGAGTCGGAGGAGACGAACGATGCCAACGAATCGCGAGAGCCCCCGCCGCGTGTCCTGGGGAGGGTCGATCGCATAGCATTAGAGGTCAAATGAGGCACGACGGTGGCAGTGTCAGTGTCATCGTAGGTGCGTAGCACGTCTTGGTTGATACATAGTGTCTTCAGAGACTTTCTAGATTTCCCGAGATGGGATACGACGGTTTTCATTCCCTTTTTGATAGAACTCTTGAACCTCTTCCAGGAGCTAGAAAGTTTTTCCTTTCCCGACTTCTTGGGGGCTTGCGAAAATGTAGATGATGCCCAAGGTTCCGGGGCGACAGCACCGGAACGGATACACGGAGAACAGGGACAGACAGGCGATGGAGGGAGCGGCGAAGGCGGGGGAAGAATACGTCGTCTGACAGGGGACGACCAAGGGACGTAAGGACTGTTAGGATGGTGAAAGGCCGGGATCCATTGAGGACCCTCGAACACCTTGTTGTTCTTTGTTTTGCGTATGACTACATGGTGTGAGGAAGCGACGGGAGAGGAAGAGGCGTAAAGGAGGACGGACGCTGGAAGAGAGGTGGCCGAACGGCGTGGGGGTGGATCTGCGAGCGAGGCAAGGGACTGGGTAGAGAAATTGAGGAACGACGGTAGCTGGAGAGTCGAAGCCGAGGGGAGAGGAGGGAGGGGACGGAAGGAGGGTATATCAGGTGAACACGGGACACGTGGAGAAGAGGAATCATTGGGGGAGATGAGCTTGACCTCGCCCGCGGTGGAAAGAGTCTGCAAGAACATGGTACTCGTTGGATGAGGCGGGCGGGGAGCCTAAAAGGGAGATGAACAGGCGGGCAGAATGGTGTGGTTGAATTACATACGAGATTATTCGAAGCGGTCTTGTCAACCAAGGGGGGACGCGTTTCCCGGTGTGGTTTTTGCTTCTTGAGCTTCCTGACAGGGATGTACGTGTCATGGTGAAGGGAGTGACTAGAGATTAGCGTAGGTACTTTTGAGGGGGTGGTGATCTTCAAGATCATGGTGTCAAGGCCAGCAAGACGATCTGTGGAAAAGTGAAACATAGATGAAGGTAAACGAATGTAATAGGGAAAAGAAAGATGAAAGGAGAGCGGGGGAGGAGGTTGTCCTCGTCGTGTTCGTGGTGTTAAATGGCAAAGTGACAAAGAGCACCTGTAAACAAAAACAACACGTGCATTAAGTAACAGAACAAGCCATCCTGCCATCCATGAGCACCTGCGAGCCCCTCTTGAACACCATCGAGCCCGACGTCCCCTCCCTTCAAAGCGCCCCTTCCAAAGCACACGGACCACCCCTCGCCACAACCCCAAACGACGCAGAGTCTGGTAAGCGCTCTCTCGTTGCCCTCTTCCCCAACTGAGGCCATCATAGGTATCGCTGGTATATTGAGACAGGTCGACGCACCCTCCTTTTTCGTTTGTGATCCTGACCCCATTCTAGTCTGCACACCCGGCCGCACTGTTCTGCTTGTATTTCTTTCGTGTCGCTGCCGTCGCTGTTTACATCCTTTGTGGCCTCTTCACCGACAACTATGTACTCTCCGTGCGCACATCCTCCGTTCCTCTTCCAACTCATCTCATGCGACGTCCTTTGGCCCAGACTGTCGTCGTAGTCGTGTTGCTCGCGATGGATTTCTGGAACTGTAGGGTATGTACCATCCTTCCTCCAACATATTTTGCATAACCAATAAACCCTCAAGAATGTCGCCGGCCGCACGCTAGTCGGATTGCGATTCTGGAACCAAGTGCGTTGTCGTGCGTCCGCAGTGCATTGACTACTAACAGGTGTATCCAGGTCGACGAAGACGGGGAAAGCTATTGGGTATTCGAGAGTAGGGACGTAAGTCGCCGCAGCATCCTCGCTTCCCTGTCTAACTCATGTTAGCCCTCCCGGCCAGCAAACCCAGTGGACTCCAGGTGGGTGATACTATCAGCTGTTGATCTGTTCATGTTAAATGGACCCGGTGTGACAGAATGTTCTGGGTGCGTCCCTTTGAAAGCCATCAAAATATGATAGGGATTACATGATTGCCTCGTCAGATCGCTCTTTACACCTTCCCACCCTTCTGGTTGCTGTTGTTGGTGATATCTATCATCAAGTTCAATCTTGCGTGAGTAACTGCGCACGCCCGCCTTTTCCGATCAGTGCTCACCATTGGTCAGTTTTGTACCGATCGTCATTCTTGCGTTGGTGTTTAATGTCACCAATGCCGTGGGCTTCACATACGCGTGAGCACCGATCACGTATGAATCCCGTGTTCCAACTCACAGCAATGCCATCCAGCGACAGAGATGCAAAGCAACGATGGGCAAATAGTGTTGCAAGCTCAAGCTGGACCATGGGAATGGGTGGCCTTGGTGGGCAACTCTTCACCAGTGCCGTGAAGAATAGTGTGGGCAAACTTTTCGGATAAGGCGCAGTCAAATTTGTATCAGAAAAACAAACAACAATGCGAGTACATTATACTCACAAGAATGCAGTGACAAAGCGTAATACTATTGTTACAAGACATGAATGTTGCGGTCAACTGGTTCAAATTAAGGCAAAAGAGGCGAAGGGGACAAGAGAAAAAGACGAGTCCAAGACAACACAAGCACAACATGGAATAGGAACATGCGAAATACTTGCATAGTACAGGGGGTGATGGGCATAACCAGCCACACAACTCCCGTGAGGGTAACACGCCGTGTTGACATGACTTATGGCATGGTCATTGCTGACGCGCATCTATGGCTGGAGCCAGTTTACTCTAGCCCAACCCAACCTCGTGCATCAACACGCGAGTAAGCTGTGGTAGGTGCCACCGAAGTGCCTAGCCCAATAAACGATCGTGTGCGACCGTGAGAGCGCGAGGTTGCCACACGGGGCGTAGCTTGAGATGGAAACGGATAAGTATTATTATCCACATTGGACGTGACGGTCATGGTGGCGGGTGTACGCATGGCAGTCGACGCTGTGACTGTCGGAGAAGGCGGAAAAACGAACAAGGTCTGCGAGGGTAGTGCAGAGACAGAATATTTTGAAGATGGAATGTTGGTGGGGAACGCGATGCTGCTAGGTTCACCTTGGAGTTTGAGCGGCGGTGGTGCCTGCTTTCGTGACAAGTGTTTCCGACGTCGAGGTGACAGTTTGCTATCCTGCGCAGCAATCGGAGTGACAGGGGAAGGTGGAACGGGAGGGAGTGTTCCCAAGGGGAGAGGTCGTCGTCTGCCCCTTCCAGGAGCAATTTTGAAATTGAGGTTGGCAGGGGGCCGCGATATGCTGAAGGAGAGCTTGGTGACCGGCGCGGAAGGTGGCGCAGAGAAGTGTGCGTATGAACCAGCACTGTGATGTTTGAGGGAGTGGGTTGTTTGAGTGTGGGTCTCGCTAGGAGAACCGGGGGATTCACTAGACAAGGATGGGCTTCGGCGTAGTTCGAGAGCATCGTCAAAAGCACCGCCGACACCCAAAAGCTCGGATTCTTCATCAGCCTCGACGAGGTCCTCGCTCAATACGCTGCCAACAGTGCGTATACTGGCAATGGAACCGGTACGCTTTCGACCGTATCTACTCCTCCGCGCAGAACCCATGGCCATTACCGAGTTGAGGGAAGAACTAGATGGTTTGCGGGCGATGACACGTTCCTCCATAGCACGATCGAGAGCTTTTGCCTCCTGTTGTACGGCATCGATTTCGCCCTCTTCTTGAGCGAATGCATTCCGGCGACGACCCCACTCCTTGTCCTCTTCACTGGTGGATGAAGCATGATCTGATGATACAGGAGAAGTACGGCCACCCTGGAGAGCCTTTTCATAATCGAGCAATTGGTAAATGAGGCTATGAAGAGAATGAAAATGAAACAGGGGAAGGAGAATGAAGAAAGCATGTGTGCTTACGACATGTTGGGACCCACATGTCTACTCTTGTCCTTGACAAAGGAGTATGCAGCCTGCATACCTTTGAGCTTCCAGACGTCGGAAGGGACGTTAGGTGAGCGTGCTGCAGCCGCACGCATGACGAGGGCGATCATCAAGGTCGCCGAGCGAGATACACCGCATTGACAGCTAAGATGGGAGTGAGAAAGGGGGTATGGGATGAGGTGAGCACATACTGGATGAGGACGCCCTGGTTGCGTTGGAGGGCGGCGTCGACGAAGGCCATGGCGGTGGGAAAACCGTCTGTGACGAGATCGCGCTGACCGTGAGACCAGTTGAGCTTGAGATAGTGCATGGCAGGACGACCGGAAGGGGGGTGAGGTGGATAGTAGGTGGAGGTGGAGGGCCTTGGATGGGAGATGGAGACTGGGGCGGAGGCGAAGGGGCGGAGGGGCTGTGGGTGGGCGGAGTCGAAGGGAGAAACGACCTCCTTGGCAACGTTGAGAATGGCGGAGACGCCACGGTCGCGGAGGGCGGGCCAGTCGCGGGCATTGTCTTCGGAGCCAAGCCAGATACCGGGGAGTATCTGGATGGGCCCGGTGGAGTAGGGGATGGAGGGAGAGCCGTCCTCGTCTTGTCTGTGGATCGCGGACGATAAGGAAGGATTCGGGAGAGAGAGGACGGAAGGACGACGTGGGCGGAGGGGTGGATTTGGATCGATGGCGGAAAGAGGAAGCTCGGTGGGGGAGTGGAGGGAGAGGGAGGAAGCGTTGGGGGAGGGGAGGTTGATGGAAAGGTTTTTCATGTTTCGGATTGAACGGGGTTTGTGTGGGAGAGAGGGAGGGAGGAGGGAGGGACGGGGAGAGGGAGATGGGGAGGGAGATGGGGAGGAGGAGGAGGAGCCGGGAAGGACTATAAGGGAGGACGGTTCAGGAGGGACAACGCGGAGGGCTGTGGGGGGGCCGCGTCTGGAGGACATGCGCTGGTCCATAATGATACGTGTCGATTGGATATGAATGCCACGACCAGCGTGGATGCCAAATCTCGCCGGGAGAAGGAGAAAAGAAAAAAATACAATGAACTGGTGGAATCGAAAGGGAGGAGGAGGAGAGTGTTTGGGCTTGTTGGCATGGTCGACAGGTTATCCATGAACCAAGCACAGGCTCTCTTCCTCCTCTCCTTCCTCTCCACCTTTACCGTCCTCGTCGCCGCTGCGTACTTTGTTTCCGCAAAGCTCGCCGCAGCAGGCTACGACATCTCCCGTCTCATCCTCATCGGCCTCGACAACGACCCCCTTCTCACCATGCCTGTCAACACCGTCTATACCCAGTTCATTGCATTGGCCCTCACCGTCGCCACTAGCGTGTTCATCTATGTCAAGTTCGTTGCCAGTCTGTCTTCTGTCTTTTTTCTCTTCTGCTCGTCCCCTCCTTACCCCTCCTGTTCAGAACGCACCCCAGTGCTTAACCCAAAGGAATTCCAGCGCTTCTCCCTCAAAGAGAAAATCGTCGTCTCTCCCAATACCGCCATGTCTGTCTCTTTCTCTTCTCGCTTGTCCATCTCGTGTTCAACCACTTTCTTCAGTTACCGTTTCGCATTGCCTGGTCCGGATGACGTCCTCGGTCTACCCATCGGCCAACATATATCCATTTCAGCCGAGATAAACGGCAAGGAAATCACCCGTAGCTACACTCCCACAAGCAGCGACGATGACCTCGGCTACTTTGACCTCTTGATCAAGGTACCTCTCCCGCTTTCCCTCCCTACACATACTTCACTTCGCACAGTCTTATGAAAAGGGTAACATTTCCCGATACGTCTCGTTCCTCAAAATTGGCGACATGGTCAAGGTTCGTGGTCCCAAGGGCTTCTTCAAGTATTCCCCTACGCTGTCGCGTCACATTGGTATGATTGCCGGGGGCACCGGCATAACCCCCATGCTCCAAATCATCAGAGCCGCACTCAAGAACCCTGCCGACAAGACAAAACTCTCCCTCATCTACGCCAACGTAAACATCGACGACATTCTCCTCAAAAAGGAGCTCGATGACCTCGCTGCCAAACATCCCCACCGCTTCACCGTCTACTACGTTCTCAACAACTCCCCAGAGAACTGGTCCGGTGGTGTCGGCTTCGTCTCCAAGGAGCAAATCGAAAAATACATCCCTCGTTCAAGCAGTGACATCAAAGTTCTCATGTGTGGTACGTAAAACACACCTTGTTCACCCGACCACTGATGTGGACGTCCTACCAGGCCCACCGCCAATGATGACAGCAATGAAGTACGTGTATGTGTTACGTACATCTGACAACACTCTCACTATTTTTCCCGCTCTCCAGGAAACATCTTGCTGAGCTCAACTACCCAGCTCCGCGTGCGGTCAGCAAGCTTGAGGACCAGGCAGGTGTTCTGCGGTTGCGACGCTCACCAACCGACTGACGGTTCACAGGTCTTCTTGTTCTAATTGGATGTGTTTCCACCTAGCTGGGCTTTTGGTTGGATACCTGTCGTATAGAAATGGTCTAATAGATGACTGAGACGTGGAGCAGACATGGCACTTACAATGAATCTAATGACATCACAAGTTGCCAAATGCGAATTCTTGCACGATGACCACCAACCCGTCGACTTGTTCCCCAACTCCAAGCACAATGTCGAAACCGGTCTTGTTTACCTACTCGCACTCTGTTTGGGCCTCGGTGCCCGAGCTTGCAATGTGAGCTACCCGTGTTAAATCATGAAGAAAGTATCAATGTTCTCGAGGTAGTCGCGAACTCGGGTATGCTGCGGACGACATCGAAAGCAGGGTCATCAACCTCAGACAGGGGGAAAACCTTGCACCTCCATTCTTGAACATCGTGCGTTGATGCCTCTCATACATGCGTGCAAACGATGACGACAGACCAAGAACCCAAAGGGTACATTGCCCACAATGACCGTTGGCGGTCAAAGCTACACCAGCACTGAAGAGGTCACATCCTATCTTGTAAAGCACGCTCCAAGGCCAGTGAAGCCCGGAACATCATTCATCGCAAAGATTCACGAAGACAAGTATGACCCAAACTTTCCTATACTCCTTGCTGTAAGGATCGGTCAGCTGGGCGTCCAGCGAGAATAATTAACCTGTTTTTAGCGTTCCGACGAAGAACTCCAGCAAAAGGCAGCAACTTTCGCAGCGGACTTTATTCGAAATCGTGAGTTGCATCATCTAGTACTTACATATGACCGACGCGTGCTCTTCAGGACAAGACGCACTTGGACGCTACTCTTCCCAGCTAAACGCTGCTCAGTATAAGGCGTTCTACCACTCGAAGCTTGCCAGCAACGGATTCCTTTTCTCGATTTATGAAGGAACTGCACCCAACCACAACAAACAGGCGTTCTTCCAGCGGTCCAAGTCCCACTGGAACAATCTGAAGCAGTTCATCTCAGAGGAACTTGCGAGACTGTTGCCTAACACGACATTCTTTGGTGGCGATAACCCGAGCGAAGATGATTTCCATCTTGCCGCGTGGCTCGCTCGAATTGCTTTCGTCGCTGGGGGTGGCAACGAGCAGGACGGCGTTCGAGCCCTAGAGAATGGTTTGGGAATTGAGCTTCACCCAAAGATTTCTGCCTATTGGGGTGCATGGAGCTCCAGAAAGAGTTGGCAAGAGGTGTACGCTGAAGGCTTACATTAGACGAGAGCACGAGTAATTACCGAGTGTAAAAGGGTTTGTATAAATGCCAAAGGCAGCTACGACATGACCGTTGTCTGGAGAGACACGTTCAGCTGTGTTCTAGACTCCTCGAGGATTTCGATGCGACATTCATTCAAGCTAGACCACATGAGGTGAGTTCACATCCAACAAAAAGAAGAAAGCCGCACATCCTTCGGATCTCGTCAGCAGCTCGCAGTCCAAGTGTAAACTCGCCCTCGGTGGGTTCCCTGGTTGAGGTGCGAGCGAGCTGTATAGCAGAATCGTAATAATGCAACGAGGTCAATCCCTCATCATCCTTGGGTAAAAGAGGGAGAATAAATCGGAAATGATATATCATGCGAGAATGAGGCTTCAGAGGAGGGAGGTTGGGTATAACGAGATGTGCTCGGGCATCTGCACGTCAGTCAGGAAGCCGACTCGCTTTGACAAGTATCAACAGACCAATATCAGCGATGGTATCAAGCAAGCTTCGTCGAAAGCGGATGCTGCCATGCTCAGTGCCGGGTATACCCCAACCGGGATGCGTCGTCTCCCGCGGTTGACACTCGTAAGAGATCAAGCAGGACCGCGCAAATTCTTGGGAAACATACTCGTGGACTGCCTGGATGGAATATGGAGCGTACGAGACATGGACTACGGACATGGACTTGCCTTTGGAAGATCATTTTCATTGATTCCACTGTGCGTTTTCGATATCTGCTGCAGTCTCCTCCGGACCGCGATGCGACGCTTCGTGCAAAGTGCGATACTCAGAAGAAGCTGTCGAGCGATGTCAGGGATCGGCGCCGTTGGAGGAAAGCACGGACACTGACCACCAGGCAGTATGTCGCGCCTATAGTGACGATGTCCCAGTTGTTCGTCCAGGCACGAGGTGCAGTTCGAACAGCTTGTTCGAGGAGTGCGAAACAAGAAATGGCAAGAAAGCAAGCTACGATGAGGGTTATCAGAGCATAACAGGCCTCCGAAATCCAGAAAAACACTCTCGAATATGAGCGGTACATTGTGTGCTGAGATTGGGCCCCCTGGCAGTTCCTATTTCCGTTCCAATATGTCTGAGCCGCCATATTATATTCTCGTCGCCCACACATCTCTTCAGCACAGTTCAGCCGGCCAAAGTAGTGCGCTCATTCACGCCGACATAGAATATCGTTACGCCGACGATTCCCCTCTGTCGCTGCTTCCCCGGTTTCCCGACGAACATGTGCTGGTGTTTAACTATGATCCCGCCAATCCAACTAAGCCGACCATCAACAGCACTTCCAGTCAACTCGCTTTATCTGGTGTCAAAGTTCTGCCTGCACCAGGAGCTCAAGTAGGCGAAGATGCCAGCAAGAATGACAATATGTATATCTTAGAAGTGACATCCACTTCCGACGACCAGTACGCCAGACATTCCATGCTGCTTTGGTTCCTCCTCAATTGCTCGACAGGACTGGCAGCGGCGTGGAATCATCCCAAGCTTACTTACAGAATCCTCGGGCTATCCTTGCCCGATTCAAACAAAGGTATGTGGAGGGGTATCCATTCATCCATCCTGGCTCATCGATACACAGGAATGCTGACCTTCGCCGCATACTGGAGTACCCAGACACTCATGCAACAGACCAAATCCCCAGCCCAACTCCCCTTTCTGATCGTAGTCTTGTCCACTCAGATTAAATGGGTGTTCTATAGTAGAGCTAAAGTTCTGGGATACTTTACTCTACCTCATCGCCGTCTACTGCCCTTCCCAGCTTTTCGTTGCTGTATCGTTGCTCCATTCCCCGGAGATCTTGCGCTTCCCATGGATGCTTTGGACTCCTCTTCGGCAGCCAGTAGGGCCGACAGCCTAGCTCGATATGAGCATATTCCTTGGCAATCATAGCGTAGACATACCCAGACTTGACATCCCCGTTCTGTAGGGAGTTCTGAATGTTCGCAATCTTTCCTTGCTGGCTTTTGAGTTCTTCCAGTGTTTGCGGGTCCAGGTTTTTCTGACTCAATGCATGAGCGGAGTACATCGACTAGAAATAGCAGAGTTACCATGATGTACGGCATCCCGAGCATCATCAATCCTGTCAACACCATGATCATCATCATTGGATTTTGGAACATGCCCAACAAGTTGAATGATTCGCGGGGCTTGAAGTAGTTGTTCTTGTGTCGAGGTGTTAGAACGACTGGGTATCGTAAAGACACGGATGCAGCAGATATCAGCGGCGTTCCGAGCATGTGGGACCTAACGTGTGGTGGGCTAGTAGAGTCCAACACATCTACGCGGAACTAACCGTCTGAGGATCAGCGAGGGCGAGTGAAAGAGAAAGCTGGCCGGCGCACTTGATCAAACACGTAGTCGTGTGATGTGACCGAGAGAATATACGTCCCAGGATCCACGTCTGGTCTTGCATAGGAAAAGTCAGTTGCTACCAATGACGTTCAGAGACATGCATACATGGTGAAGTTTCCATTCTGTGTTACGCGGCCAGAGTATCTGCCTGCGTCAAGGATGACTTTTGCAGGACCAAGTGCTCTATAATCTGAGCTCCTTGTAGGTCAGCGATCCCGGTGGGCATGAGCTCCAAACTCACTCGGACATAAATCATTCCATTGCACGTGTCCAATGAGATCAAGGCAAAGACAAGTGCTGCGTAGAGTCAGCCAACCCTAACTCGCTCGAAGGCTAACAATACTCTGCTCACCTGAACAGAATCGTTAGTATACCCAACACCTTCAATTTCATGGTGACGCGGCTTGATGAAGCTTCTGCATAATAAGGCCAAATAACCACCCGACTGGCTTTCCCGGCAGTGTCCAGCTGGACTGACTAAATTGCCCATCATGAGGCAGAAGAGGGCGAAATCATACAGAAAGCTCATGTCACTGTACTCCCTGTCATTTGGGTTTCGGCAGCCTTACCAAGTCCTGGGTATGTCTGCCTCCCGCCAATCCAATCCGAGCTCATATGTGCCTAGTCGATTCCGAAATGTGCAGATTGGCTGTGGCGGCCAAGATAGACTTGCAGCATCAATTGAGCATTGTGCTCCAAGGAGACGTCAAGCCTAGTACGAAACTTGACTGTCACCGCTGGTCCCAAATAGCCTGACTAGCCTGCCACTCAGTGATCACGCAATGTTGCATTCATGAATTGTATCTGCAGGGAAAATCACAACAGACAGCGGTTGATCTCGCAAAATCATTCGAACGTAGAAAATGTAATCACAGAGAAGCCATACTTGGAGAAGACTGCATCGCAAGCGTAGTCGGAAAGCCTCTCATTTTCAGTCGGTGCATGTAGTCTTGACGCTTCTGTAGGTGACTCCAACAAGCATCGCTATGTGATAGCGACCCAGTCGCAGACGCTCCGCATCAAACTTCGGCTGATACCTGCGGTGCCGATCGTCCACATCAATCGTGCAGTGATGATTTTAGAACCCCCAAGTGATGTAACGTTGAAAGCCAAACAACAGGCATGTCCCCCGCTGACACTTGGTCATGTGTCTACTAATACTCGGGGGGATCCAGAATGAAGAAAAGGCATTTCAACCCAGCGCTGCAGAGCTGGCTGCCATCAGAGCTGATACACCAGTTGAACCACCTCGCAGGAGGACTCCGAAAGGTCCAAACCCTCTCAGCATGAAGAAAAAAGTAGTACCTCGTACACGACAACCTATTCCTACCCCCCGTACCAGCGACAAGGTTCTGAACGCTGATTCAGTTGTAGGACAAAAAAGAAAGAGTATTGAAGTCGAGCAGGACATAGCAACCCCTGCTGTGCGAAAGCGCAAAAGACGTAGAAATCATCGCGGTGTCGGCGAAGCTCGAAATGACAATGTCTTAAACTTATCTTAAACTTGTACTTGCTCGCAGCTCAGCCCGGGTATAACATGCATTACATCAGACATACGATCCGGATTGCAACCGCATACTGCACTCAACGATACAGTTATGATACACTAAAGTCGACTGGCTCAGCATCCACCACGCAGACGAAGGACTGAAAAGGACGTTGTCAGTACTAGTTTTAAACACTCAGAGCGACTTACCAAGGTGTAGCGTACTCTCCTTCTGAATATTGTAATCAGAAAGGGTACGTCCGTCCTCGAGTTGCTTGCCAGCGAAGATAAGGCGCTGTTGGTCTGGGGGAATGCCTTCCTTGTCTTGGATCTTCGCCTTGACATTGTCAATCGTGTCAGATGACTCCACTTCCAACGTGATGGTTTTTCCCGTGAGAGTCTTGACAAAGATTTGCATACCACCGCGCAGACGAAGCACCAGATGGAGCGTCGACTCCTTCTGGATGTTGTAGTCAGAAAGAGTGCGACCATCCTCCAATTGCTTCCCAGCAAAGATGAGACGCTGCTGGTCGGGAGGAATTCCTTCCTTATCCTGAATCTTCGCTTTCACGTTGTCAATAGTGTCGGATGACTCCACTTCCAGCGTAATCGTTTTGCCAGTGAGAGTCTTGACAAAGATCTGCATACCACCACGGAGGCGAAGCACTTAGCGGGGAGATTAGACCGGAGATGGAATATACAACGGATTAACATACCTAGATGAAGTGTCGACTCCTTCTGAATGTTGTAGTCGGACAGAGTGCGACCATCTTCGAGCTGCTTGCCAGCAAAAATAAGACGTTGCTGATCAGGAGGAATACCCTCCTTGTCCTGAATCTTGGTCTTGACATTGTCGATGGTGTCCGAGGATTCGACCTCCAAGGTGATCGTCTTGCCCGTCAAGGTCTTTACGAAGATTTGCATGCCACCACGGAGACGGAGCACGAGGTGGAGGGTGGACTCCTTCTGAATGTTGTAGTCAGATAGGGTGCGACCATCCTCAAGCTGCTTTCCAGCGAAGATCAGGCGTTGCTGGTCAGGAGGGATACTGCGGGATGTGAGACGGGAGATCCAAAGGCGAATGTTACGGGACTTACCCCTCCTTGTCCTGAATCTTGGCCTTAACGTTGTCGATGGTATCGGACGACTCGACCTCGAGGGTGATGGTCTTTCCGGTCAGGGTCTTGACAAAGATCTGCATTCTGCACAAAAGTGAGCGATGTGGGGCGATGATATAGAATGGGGGCTCACGTGGAGGTGCGGCGAGTGTGATGGTTATATCAAAGGATGATGTCTGAGACGGCTGTCTGGGGAGGTTTATATATTGGTGGGTAGCGGAGTTTAAAATTGATAACGCTGAGTCATGGCAGCTGTAGAAGCGCCTCGCACATTCTATGGCTCAGTCGGACAGCCATGGACCTTGAAATAAGGCCGAGATGAACAAGACCAGTGCTTAAAAGCGAATGTGCCGACTTTGCAAGACAGCCAAATTCACCATAGTACGTCTAAATACAGCACAGGTCACTCGCCATACCATAGCCTTATCGTCAAATCCTTCTCTATCGAGGCAGAAGCGATGATGGCCTTCTCAGGGTGGGTCTGCTCCGCAGCTATTAGCAAGCGATCACAGGATACTAACGACACCACAATACCCACAGCCACAGCCAGCACCGCGTCTGACCGCATGGTATCAGACAGTCCCACAGTCCAAGATCAAGTCCCACTTACCCCTGTGCCCTTCGAGGACTTGTACAACCTCGCGGCTCTGCAAATCCCAGATGTAGACCTTGGCGTCCTCGCTGCCGCTCACCACATAGTGACCGTGGGTTGTGATGAAACATGCGAAAAGACTGTACGTGCGGTTGGTATGCCCTGTGTATGTTTTTACACAGCGTGAATTCTGGTAGTTCCAGAGTCGAATGGTGGAATCCTGTGTTGCTGCCAGAATGAATTTTGAGTTCGGCGAGAACTTCACGTGAGAACTGCAGCGAGGATCAGCGGCCAGCAATCTGGCAATGGACTACGCGGACCATATCGGATTGTCATCGTCTACCAGTGTCTTCAGGCATTGTCCCGACTCCGAGTCCCATATTCGGCTAGGACGGCATCACGCTCTCTGCTCCCCTCATACACAACCTGTGACACTCACATTAGCCCATCCATGGCACATGACACTATGAGAGTGCCGTCGTGATTGAAGCCAACAGCTGTCACAGGGTCGGAATGCGCAGGTAAGACCTTCAAGGACCTCCCTAACATACATTAGGCGCGTCAATCCATCCTCTTTTCGGTGGAGGATTACCGACCGACCTCTTGCCACATCCCAGACGCGTACCGTTTCGTCGTACCCTCCGGAGACCAAAAGGTTTGATCTGGGATTAAAGTTCACACAGAATACGAAGTTGGTATGACCCTGGAGTGTTTTAGCAAGATCTCCCTGACGCATTAGAATAAGCACCCGACCAAACTAGAACACTGCAAGGCTTTACCTGTTCCATGTTCCAAAGAATGATTGATTTGTCGTCCGACGCAGATGCAAGGAAGTCTCCATCGGACGACCATGCAACGTCGTTGACGCCCTCATGATGGCCTTCATATGTTTTAAGAATTTCGCCAGTATATGCGTCCCAAATTTTGACTAGCTTGTCGGCGGCTTGCTTCGATAGAGAATACTGTCAGACAATTCAATTTGGATGGACGTGGTAAATGCACCAGAAGACGCGAGCAAGCTTCCGTCTGCACTAAACTTCAGGGCAGATATTGACATCGTATGTCCGCTTAGGATGAACCTTGCATGGTAATTTGGTTTCGACCGTGAAATCGCTTGTTCTGTGGTCACGGCTGCTCCAGACGCGACTGCTGAGGGAGAGTGTCCATTTTTTGAAAGGTTATCTACGGGCATGGCATTGTTGCGCGACCCGACGCTGCCCTCGCATGTTGAGTTAGCTGATGGTGCCCGAGCTTCGTCGTCGACATTCATGGTCTCTCTGAATAAAGATACCCGACGAGTAACAACGTTGGGATTGTCGGAGTGTGCAGGATCCTTGCTCCAGATAGGCCGGTGAATGGAACAGCGGAAAGCACTATGGCTTGCTCCAAGTCACTCCAGGGGTTTTTGGGGTCGCTGCGGCACCGCATTACCTTTTGTGTGATCTGGTCCGTCTAACCTTGACTACCTGAAAAAATTCGAGGCAAAATGGCTTCAGCAACAGCCGAATGGCTAACACCTTCCACACGGACAGAGCTGATCGAAAACCTTGTATCAGGTGTCGGTAAGTCGTTTCATTCGAGTCCTTGGAATCTGAGAGACCCCGTCGATTTTAGATCGGTATAACCCATCCAATGTCGGGATTTTGGAGGACTATCTCTACCATCAAATCAGGAGCGAGGAGTACGATTGCCTCGCCAATCTCGCCATCCTGAAACTGTATGTTTAGTTTCCTGGCACACGTCCCCCGGGCTGACTACTTACTAGGTACCAGTTTAACCCTGACCTATATAACCCAGATGTGGTCATCAATATCCTTCTCAAAGCTCTGACCGCTGAGCCTTTCCCGGATTTCAACCTTTGCATATCCCTTCTAGATGACAGACTGCCCAACGCCACCACGGATGAACCTGATCCTCTCCCGACTCTTCTCCCAATACTCACGAACCTTTATGACCTCCTCCACCAGTGTCGCTTCCCAGCGTTCTGGATTTTCTACAAGTCCGAAGAGCTCGAGTCCTTGAGAGAAAATTACACGATCGAATGTATAGGTTTCGAGGATGCTATTCGAGAGGTCGCTGCACGTGCCGTCAAGGCTACTTTCACGCGCATAACATTGGGCAGACTTGGGTCATATGTTGATCTGGCAGGACCCGAGCTTGAAGCCTGGGTCTCAAAGCAGGGATGGACCATCGATGCACAAGTTGTCTCGATCCCCCCCAATCCCGATAACCAGATAGAATCCGTTATTATTCGTGAAAATGTAAAGTTATCCCGTGAGTGACTTTTCGTCTCCCTAAACACGTCATCTTACCGGTCTTGTAGAACTATCAAAGGTTATCACGCACTCTGTGCAAACAAAATAGCTGTATTATGCATCTGGGGTGTCTCGTGTACCTCGTCAAAATTGCATGCGATCGTGTTAGTTGGCCTGCATCAGCATGTTTGATTCCATCGTCCCAATAACATCTACTTCTGAGTTCATCCTTTGTCTCCAGTAGCAATCACATATGAACCATAATCTTCATGTTCGAAACGCAGAGAATGTACCCCACACCGCCATTAAGGTGGAAACGCCCAGCATGACTGCATCATACCATTGACACCGCCCGGTCATTGCAATTTTCGCGGAAATCGGACCAATGACACAAATGACAAAAGCAGAAAAGGAACCAAGGAACGCCATCAGGGAACTGAACTGCGGAATAAGGATTGAAACCAGGATTGACATGGCTGGGACCATGATACGCTCAAGAGCCGCGAGTAATTGCTTTGTTAATTTCTGTTGGTTCTCTTTCCCGTACTCCACCGAGGCTGGTGAAGAAGTGGTTTCCAAGCCCAATAGACTTTCCAAAATGATGTTCAACTATATTGAACGATCAACAAGTTACACAACAAGCAGTTACCAACAAAGCAACACTTACTGGCCTGGTGCTCAAAGCAAATTTCGATCTGATGACAAGTATTCAGGCAACCAGAATTATGAGATGCGATGGACCACTTCTTACAAAGGAGTAATGACGAGCAACCACATCACCAATTGGTTCAGTGTTGAATTATATCCAGGTGTGGCGATTAAATCCTTGCTTATCTGCGATGCTTGGGTGAGGTAGTGCATTGTGGGACCGAAACATACAACCGTACCTCATCGCTCACCGAACTGCCAAACATAAGATACCCTGCATACCCGATGATGGCATAAATCAACGTTGCAATCAACTTGGAAGCTATTCAATTGCATATTGTCCCGCACGAAATTTAATTGGCTTACAAATGCCCGATTGGCCATATGATCAAATTGGGAGGGGTCTACCATGTCGCGAGCCAGGGAGGGTATAACAACATGGCCCGAGAACTGACTGGAAATTTAACCCTGCAACTGCACTGAAAAAACAACACGAGCTACTCACCCCGGCCATGAATAAACCGAATGCTACCCCAACTTCTCCAAGAGTCCCTGGAGAGATGGAGGTGTGTGCTGGACTCCAGAGACTACCCGGAGAATCTGCTTTCGAAAACCCATCTGTGAATATCACTGCGATGACGAGCAACGTCGAACTGATTCCCAGTAGTGATGTGAACGAAAGTATAGACAAGGGCATGAAAACTGTCGGGGCTAATCTGTGTGATTGAGATGAACATCGGAATGCTAACATATAAGGAAAACAATATACATGAAAAGAGAAAAGATCTTGTAGGTGACGGCGGAGTAAGCGGGCCAGACTGCTTCCAGGGAATCGGCCGTTAACGTGACGAGGACGACACTGAAAAATCTGATTAGCCAGACCGATGCCGGAAAAGATATATGCATATATACCCGACAGAAAAAAGCTCAAGACAGAACAAGATATTTGTTAAGAGGGATGATTTGGGGCCAAACGCTTTTCGACCGATGTCAGCATATGAACGCAGGCGGGGGTCATCCAGAATCTCGTGCGCGAGCAGTTTTGCGCTGGATTCCGGTATTAGATCAATTTATCAAACCTCGAGAGCAACGCACGTGTAACAGGTGATGAGGCCAAAAAAGATGATGAGGACCGTGCCCCACAACCATCCAGCACATGCGAATGCCAACGGCTCGGAGAGCATGCCTATTCCTAGAAGCACTGCGATGCAATTGAATAGCTGAAGAGTAGTATTAATACCTCTCGGAGAGGTGGTTCTTCACCAGACTCACCGTCTGACCGTAGGTACTCTTGCCTTTGTGATGATGCTCAACAGCCGTAGAGGGTGGGACAGGAATCAAGCCCTGCGGCACGATATTGGGACCATCGGGACGACTCAGGGACTTGTGGTTCATACGACCGGCAGAGGCTGGAATAGGGTTAGTCGATGGCGCCGTGAATGAAGCGGCTTTCCTCAGTAAGGGGGTGGTTTCGCCGCCCAGGTAAGTTCCAATGGGTTGGCGAGGACTGGGATATGCTTTCATACTGGCCTCGGAAACTTGGGATGATGGAGAGTCCTGTCCTGGGACTCGCATACGATGAGGGTGTCTGTCCGCACAGGGTCCGTCAACAGCGTCTAAAGGGTCCACTGGGGCGGATAGGGGAGGTTCATCGTCGGAGTCAGATGCCTGCACATTCGAGCTGGGATAGTACTGCGAGCGACAATCTGCAGAGCGCATGGGACCCCAACAATTGGGAGCGGGAGGGACGAATATACTTACAGGAAGCAAATGCATCCCGAACGCTATGGACACTAGAGACAGAACCATAAGTGAAGGAAGTTGGAAGAGAAGACATTAAGAAATGAAGAGGAGTCGAGGTCCCGAGAATTATGATCCGAATTATATATGCGCTCGGATCTCTATAAGGGGAAATGATGTTCTAGCAGCCGATCAATTGGCCGGGTCTGGTCACCATCTACATTACTTACACGTCGGATGAAGGATAAATAGTATGTTTGCTGATCTATATGCTGTGTGTAAGTCGAGGCAGCCAACAGTCGATCAATCCAAAAGTACACAACGAATCGCTCGCCCCTTACAACTGCTTACGCAGAGTTCACCGCCCGACGGTTCGTCCACATCATGTACGACTCCCTCAAGATATCATGTCCGACAGTAGTCTTTACTCTGGTCGAACGGCGCGCCTCCGGCAGTTTGGCGCTCACGTTCAAGTCCTACAGCAAAGTCAGTCAGCTGGCTCATCTCGGCACCTGCGAGACAACGAACTGAGAGACGTTTACGCATCCCGGGTGCGATATGATTCCACCACTTCGTGAACGCGTTCTTGAGTGCTAGTTCTCGGACGCCTTTCGAGTTCAGCCACGCCACAAACTCGTCCACCTGACGCGATGTGGTCAGTTACACGGTGATACCGCAATAAGGATTCCCCCACCTCCTCGGGCTCCGTGTATACTGCCCACTCTCCGGGAGCTAAGAGACCCTCTCCTTCCTCCTCCTGTCTTCTGGCATCAACGTCATTCTCCTCTCTTCTCGACATCAACTCCAGCTCCGTATCAGTCGGTCCTTGAAGAAATATACGACCGGTACCGTACTGGACGACGCCTCCGCTGCCCAGCAGTGACATGGAACCCATACCGTCAAACCACCAAACGCGATTGTGGAACCGATCTTTGCCCAGTGGTTTAACTCTGATGGCTCCAAGCAGCTTTCGGAACTCTCGCTCGATGCTCTCGAGTCGGCGTTCAAGTTTGTTAACTTCTTCGTCAAGGCGACGGTGTTCTGCTTGTGCTTGCTTCTCTGCGGCAACTTTCGCGCGAGCAATTTCCCTTTGCTTCGCGTGTGCTTGCGCATGGGCTCTCTGGCGGAGGTCTTTTTGCCGTGATGAAATTTTCTGACGACCACTGGTCGCCGAAGTGGTTTCCGAACCTTCCTCTGACGATGCGTCCGACAGATCGCTGGAGTCATGCGTAGCAACATCTTCCTCTGTCCCGACCGGAGTTGGTTCTTTCTTCGGCCCAGCGTCGCCCACAAGGGTGTTCATCTCCTCGGTACTGTCAACAAACATCACTTTTTTGCGCACTAATGTTTTATCATCATACTTACTACTGCTTTTTCAATCGGTTGATTTCAATCTTCTCTTTCCGTAACGCAGTCAAAGACTCCTCGCATGTTTCCATATGGGTATGGATTGCCTTGCTCGACACAGAGAGGTTGCACAAAAAGGCCAAGATAGCAATGCGATCAGGGGGTGGAAGGGCATGATAGCGCCCCCCGGGTGATATCGTCATAGAACAATAGACAGGGGTGGGGACTCGTGAACTGGATGATGAACTGGACGGCGATTCCTCATACGGGTCAGGTATGAACAACAGCGTTGTCAGTACCTCTCGTAGGCGGGGGAAATTCTCCAATGTGGCGTGCTGGGCGAGTCCGTTAGCGACCAAAAGTGAGACGCTGCACTACCTACGTCTTTCAGACATCCAACCAAGGCATCTTCCCAACCAGCTCTCGCATCTTGAGTGCGAAGTGGGACACGTTCCCAGTTGTTCCCTACATCAGCCATCGCAGCCGCCAGTTGGTCGATCGTAATACCCATAATTTTGTGCTCTTCCTCCAGTGTATCCTTCACATGCAATAAGGAAAGAACGGCACTATGGCGATTAAATGGCACAGTGCGTAAATTATAAATGAGCGTGGCGTGTATCTCGCAGAGCAAAGGGCATGGATGTTCTATGACGGAATGCCGAAGCGCGTGTTCAAAGTCGTCCATCGTAAAAGGAGAAATGTGCAACGGTTGACTGCAACGTGGCGTCAACGCAAAAGTTTTGCTGGAGTCTAACATACTCACCCATACACAACCATGAAATTCCAGGCCATGAGAAAAGACTCGAAAGTGGCCTGATCTTCGCCGAAGGGCAAGTGCGCTCGACTGGGAATTGGTTTCTTGACCTTGATGCCAGCCTTCTTCTCCTTATCCGAGATGCGAACATCCAGATCCTCAGTCGGGTAGCGTATAGGTTTCTTCTTCTTCCTTTCAGCTGCGAGTCGCTCGGCCTCCTCTTTGGCTTTCTGCTGCTTTTCTATCTTCTCACGCGCTTCCCGCTCTCGCGTTTCTGTAGCAGTAGTAAGGATTTTCACTAAGACCGACTCAGGATGTACAAAGAGAAGTATGACATCAACTCACCCCTCTCTTCTTGAGCCGCTGTCAGCTTTTTCTGTTTCTTCGTTGGGGGTCCTTCCTTATCCTCCCAGATCTTTTTCCGCTTGTCAATCTCACCTTTCTTAATGTTCTCGACGCCTCTCCGGGTTTCCTCTGGCATAATAGAATCCACGCCATAGTGCTTGGCAATCACCTCTTTCACAGTCCAAGGAGAAGCCACGGCTGCATCACGGTCAACGCAATCACGGATGAACCTACGGAGAATTGACTTTGAGAAAGCCAGGCGGTCACGACTAACAGAAAAAAACAAAAGCGAAACGTTGGATCAGACATTTCCAATACCATCATATCGACGTGCCTCATCGTGTTACACCGAACATCGACCAATCTGCCACTCCATTGTCCCTTGTCCTTTTGAGTGGCTTTTCCTTTTTCATGACTTTTATCGTGGGGCTCCTCCAGAATTTGAACTTGGTAAATGTACTGGAGCGGATCATCCTTGGCGTGTGCTTCTTTAGCTGGTATCTTCAGGTCACCTCCGATCTTGTGTATTTGTACGTCGTCCGTGGTGTCGACGGGGGGTGTTTGAACCGGAGAAGTGGAGGAAGAAGCTTGGTTTGGCGACAAAGCCTCCGCAACCTCGGGGAGTGGCTTTGGTGGATAGACTCGAAGAACTTTGGCGTAGAACCTAGAGGGTATGAGATGATTGGATGTTAATCAAAGCATGGGCTCACTTGTCCCCTTGTATATCGACGAAAACCTCTGATGAGATAAAGGGAGGTGATTAGCACTGATGATACCGTACAAGAAGACCTACTTTCATCCCCGAAGTACCGGTCCTTGAATCGTTCAAAGACAGCCTCCACTAGATGGTCCAAACGGCCTACGACCTCTACATTCCCATCCAAAAATGTCAGTTACAATGGCAGGGAGGTGGGCGGGCAAAAGGGGCACGTACGCCATTGAACCGCCTTGAGAACAGCTGCCTTGAGTGGTTCAGGGAACCTGGAATGCATTGTCTGGGCCTCTTGATGTTCACTCTCGAGCGCCTGAAAGTAGTCAAGGCCACTCTTGCCTGTGACCTCGCATTGGAACTGTTTCAGTCTGTAGAAGGACATTCTCGCCGCATATGCCCTGGAGAGGGGAAGAAGAGTCAGTCTAGGAAGGGACGAGGGGGGGTAGTGGGTGTACGGACTCATAGGTTTCAAATATCTCTCCGGTTTGTTGGAGATAATAAACCTCCTTGTCGAAGTCCGACTGTGCGGCTTCGAGGAGGACATGGGATGGTTCTGTGAGCACTACACGTTTGCGCCGGCATGTTGGCATTGTAGGATGAGAAGAGAAAAAAGAAAATGGGAGAATGCGGGAAAGGGAGGGAATGGCCGCGGGTGGCTATTAGGGAGGAAACGTTGGCATGTAGCGGTCCCTGTGCATTTTTG